>PVKZ01000253.1:46905-281626 GCA_004027375.1 Macroglossus sobrinus | reverse complement strand
ATTTTGATCATCCCTAGAAGTTGTCTTGTTCTTTTATTCTCCTGCGTGTTCAATTTCTCCTTCCACCTACAATCTCATGCACCACTAATCAATCTGAAGTCTATATTAATTTGCCTTATCCCACTTCAAAAGTGAGGAAACTTATTTTCCAAAGGTCCAAATTTAAAGTTGCTAGTAAGTAGAGCCTGCATTCAGTTCAACATCTGACTCTGCAACTCTTATTCCTATCTACTCTATGCTTTTATGTCTCCTAGAGTAATTTCTGCCATTAATTCATTATTAACCTTAAAGATCCTCTTTCATTATGCTTAGTATATTTTTTTTAATTAATACAATTGCATGTGTAGAAGTTATCATTAATAATTTGAAGTTCATTAAAGTTGGCAATAATTCAGCTACCGATGTCTAAACTTACACAGAAATACAGAGAAAAACTTAAAGTGAGCATCTCCTCATGGCAGGATCATTTTTGAGATATCAATTTGTGTTTTCCTTTGCATTTCTCCTTCAAACCTTTTTAGAGTAGGAATATTCTAAGCAGGCCTTTTGAAATGCTATGCCTCAAGATGTAGGAGTAACTGCAGAGAAAATCAGAACCTTTGCAGACTGGAGACTCAGAAAAGAGGAAACCATGTGTCTTGGTAGGAGAAAGATAAGTGCAAGATGAGAGAAAGGAGGGCTATTTCCAAAGTGAGAAAGGAGACAGAAGTTGAGGTGTTCTAGAATATGGAAGATCTGTGTATCACTAGTGGCACCAGCCCATTGAGCTTGCAAGGATTGGTGAGTCATCAAGAAAGACAATTTTCCAGCACTAGTTTTTCCGTTGATACCCATGCATTAAAATTGATGCAGAAGTAGTCAAGCTACCAAATTATAAATGGCTATACAAGCTGAGCAATTGTTTTCTTGTTGGTAACCTATGGACTGACAAAAAGCCCTAAGATTCTGGCATATATTATGTGTTGTATACATTTGATCTTCATAACTATATCATATAAGCATTAATCCCATTTCACAGCCAGGAGATCTAAAGCAAAGAAATGCTAAGTTCTTTGCTCAAGATCACACAAGTGACTAAATGACAGAGACATGATTTGAACCCAAATAGGATTCTAGCTTGAAAGCTTATGCTGTATTGCCCAAATCTACCTAAATTTTAGTAATCTTGCTTTACTCTGGAGAAGGAAAGAACAAGTATTGAAAATAATGATTTTCTTAGACAATGAACTCAGATTTAGAGTCAGATTTTGATTTTAGATTATTAAAAATATAGAAAAAGTTGTATTTTATATCTCTGACTATAGATATATCCCTAATACATTAGTAGTATGAAATTTAATATGCTTTTAAGGATCAGTTAAGCATTTCAGTGGAAGTTACTGATGGTATTAAAAATTAATCACAAGAAATTCTATGTTTATATATTTGAAAAATTAATTTTACTGAAATGTCTATACTGTCTAAAGCAATCTACATATTTAATGCCATTCTCATATCAAAATTCCAATTAAAATTTTTATAGAGACAGAAAAAATAATGCTACTGCTTCATAGATCCTTTCCTGGTATCATCTAGGATTGGATTTGCAGCATGGTGACTCTAAACAGATACCAATATCATTAAAATTAACTTAGGCCCCAATTCTGAATGACTGCATATACTATACTAAGAAAATGGAGATTCATCTGTAGGAAATGATATAATTCTAGTGGCGTTATTTTGTAAAAAATGAATAAATAATCAAAAAGCATAGCTGAAGAAAGAAAAGCCTAATAGCAAAGTGACAAATGGAAGGGATAGAGGAGAGATAGGGGAAAAGATCACATCAGAAAATATTTTAATGGAATTACTGAGAAACACTTGTTTTCATGCCTCATGAAACATAGAGTTTGGAAGACTTCTTTTAAATTTCAGACTAAACACAAGTTTCATGTTTATTTCTGACACTTGAAAAAAATCACTGGGGTGTTTTTTTGTAAATGTTTGCAGGTGTGGATAATTACAATACCACACTCGAATTTGGTTGTGTGAGCATTCTTATGACTACAAGTGATTCTAATCAACTTTGGTAAACATAGGGAAGAAATCTCTATAATTAACAAAACTTTATGTATAGTCATTAAAGTTTAGAATTATAATTCATATTATATTTCTAATTATTATTTTTATCTACTTGAACTTTCATTTTTCTTATGGAACAAGAATTTATGAAATGATCAAAATATATTTCATTCTTTTTAATACAACTATTTAGGAATGAATGAAAAACAATCAGTAAAGTATTTCAAATAATAAGCCCATGCCCACACATAATGATTGATTAGATGAAATCATATTTCAAGTTATTTGTTTATTTATTTTTTATTCGATTTCTAAGGTTATTTTAAAATAAATAAATATTTCTTCATTTTGTAACTGCTACACTTTTTCTGAGAGCAGCAAGTTAATACTGGATGGCTCTGTTAGTGATCAAGGTGTGTTTAGGCACCTGGTTTATTAAATCTGTGCATGGGAATATGTATAATGTTTAATACAGCTAAATAATGAAGTTACTTTTGGAGTTATAAAAGACCAAGAATCAAACATTTACTTCATTGCCAAGGCTTAATATCATCATCTATAATTGGAGGTAGTAATTTTTTCTTCAGAGTTGTTGAGAATTAAATGAGGCAATATATGCACAGACCCTGATGCACACTTAATTCTAAAATGCATGCTTGCTATTACTATTATGCTTGTATAAATGGACTTTTTTTTAACACTAAAGGAGCTATGGTAATATAAATTATAATCATCTTACTTGAAATTTTCTGTTTTAAATTGCTCAATTTGAAAAAAATAAAATGGAAGAGATGTCAGAAAAATTCAAATACTGAATTTTAGAGGACCAGAAATACAAGTTGACTGATTAAATCTAATCATTTTGACTCTGGATCCAGTAGAATTTCAAACCAGAAAGATTTAAGGGCCTTATCTCATGAAATTCTTAGTCGTAAGTACAAGGTGATGTTAGGAATCTACATTTGTAACGAATACACCTAGTAAGTTTTGAGGCAGGTCATTCATTCTCAGGCCCCATTCTGAGACACACAACTGAAATCTGAGCTGCCTGAGAACAGTGCTATGTATGTTCATCTAACCACACTCAGTGCCTAACTTTGTGCTTAATATGTACCAATTATATGATAATGATAAAATAATATTATGAATTATTAACATATCAAAATCAAGCTTTTAATACTATTACTATTTTGGTAATTATTGCTATTTAGAATGTCACAAAATATTAATTTTTATTCTGACTTGTGAGTGTGGATTGTTATATTCAAATTAATTGTGATCTGTGACAAAATGTAATAAGGTGAATTTACTGACTTTAAAATATGAAAAGACTTGAATGTGTAGTTTACTCATATTTATATTTATTCTAAAATTCTTTCCAAGCATTTGAAACATCAAGCCATGAAATTAGAAACTACCGAGTTCTAATATGTGACTCTATATTCACCTTCCTGAGAATAAAATGTACTTGCCAATTGATACAAAGAAGGCTAATCTCGTTTCCTCTTGACCAGTATACTTTAAGTATATAAAGAGTAAAACTGAATGTTGAAGAAGCCAAGGGTGCAAGCTAACAGAATAAAATACCAGCTAAACAAGCAGGATACCAGTAAGAGACAAGATTATCTTCAATACAATAAACAAATAGAAATAATCCTGAACAAAAATCAGATTTGGCTGTTATATCAAAATTTTACTTTCAGTGAATAAATGTTATTTGTTTCCTGAGAATGATCAATATATAGAGAGATAGCATTAACATTGTGAACTTTAATTTTTAAAATCATACCTTTCACTTTAGCAGTATTTTAAAATTTGCCAAAAATATTGCAATTTGAAACATATGTTGGAAAGGACTCTAATACCAGCCCTGAACCAGCTAACATCATGAACTTGTGCAAATAGTTAAATGCCAAAGCCCTATTTTATTTTTTATCTTTATATCACACAATATTTTGATATTAAATTGTTTTAAAAATATCTGTGAGTGTGCTTGAAAAATGATGCAATAGACAAATAACAGATGTCATTTTTTATATTTTCTAATATTATAAATTCAAGGATTCAAAGTATACATTTCTTTATATTTTTGAGATTTTTATTGCCCAGTGGTTATACAGTTAATTATGTCTTTAGGAAACATATAAATTAGATGTTTAAAAAAATCAAGACAAATTTTTGAGGATATATTTTGAATTAAGAGTAAAACTGAATTATTAAAGTGGAACGTTCACCTCACAAACTTCCAATAATGAATGAAAGGTTCAAGTAGACTTCTTGTCTCTAGGGTCTATCAAGCTTACTCAAGTAGTCTCCCTTCTCACCTCCCAAATAATTCAAATGTACAGTTGGGCTAAAAAAGAAAAAAAAGGATAATACCTAGAAAGGATAAGAAAATAATTTAAGGTTGGAAATTTCATCAGATACTAAACAGAATAGATCGAATAAGTTATTAGATCCTGTTACACCTGGTATCACTAGAAGGTGACATGAAATCTCAGAGCTGTCTAATTGTGAAACCATTCTAAAAATATTTTTCCTACTGTTATTTTATGAGAATTAAAGAAAAAGAAATATTCAGGAAAAGCTGAGACTTCGAGCTGTACCATCTGTAAATATTGAGTCTAAAATTATGTTATCTAATTAGATATGCAGAAAAATCTGTCCCCAAATTAATGTAAAAATTGGTACAGAGTGGATGACACTCAAAAAGTTCACAATAAACTTGGAAAAGTCCTATTGGAGTACACCTACAATCCAAAGCAAAAAAGAATTCCCAAAGCAAGTGACTTAAGTTGAAGATGAGATAACAAAAATTAAAAGTACCTGGAACAGAGTAAACAACTTTGAGATAAAGATTTAAAAAAACATAATCAAATAGAACAAAAGAAAAACTGAAACTTGAAGAGTGACAGAGAATAGAACAACCCAGAGGAATTTTAGCCCTTTGAAATGTTTGAAGAAAGGATGAAAAAGACTATAATCCATACAGAAAAAAAAGAGTTCATTTTGGGGAAAGAACCAAACAAAAATATAGGGTGAAAGATAAATTAGTAAGTAGTAAAGAAAATAAAAAAGGTGTTGATACTTTCTATGGGTAAAATAGACACAACTGAATAAAGAATTATACAATTGGAACTTGGATTTAAGGAAATATGAAAAGTATAGCACAGATAAATGAGATCTTGAGAATTTAAAGGAGCTACTAAGAGACATTAAAGAAAGATTAAGAAGTTTCAACATATAGCTAATAAAAGTTTCAGAAGTAGGGAGTAGAGGTTAAAAGTGAGATTTTTTCAAAGCCATTATAAATGAAAATTTTTAAATTTAAAAAGAAAAATTATATACACAGTTGTTGGAATGAACAAACGCAAAAACACAAACATCATGTATAAAATGAACTCACATCTATTTATATTGTAGTAAAAATACAGAATATAAAAGGGAAAAATCTTTAAAAATTATCAAAGAGGAAAAATAAATAGATTTTCTTCAAAGAAATGATAACTAACTTTATTTTAGAGTTCTCAGCAACACTTTAAAAGTTGATATACAAAGTAATAATATCCTCAAAATATTTAGGGAAAACTGTTGTTAGTCTGGAAATCCATACTAAAATAAATACCATTCTCATGTGAAGTTCAAATGAATATTCTGGAGCATAAAGACAAAAAAGTTTACATTTCACTACTTTTACTAAATAAAATTACCGAATGAAATACTCTAGCAGGGAAAACAAATTAAATAAGAAAAAAAATACAGTTGAAAAAACAATGATAAACACATCAATAACTAAAACATTTTATACAATCTCAATTGGTATTTACTGCCCCCCTCAAAAAACTCACTAATTTTTTAAAAATAAGAATATTGAATTTTACAATAATAATTTAAGAAAAAGAAAAAATTAAGAGCAATCTGTTATATGCTTATAAAAGAAACTTTAGATTTAGTCAGTAAATTTGTGTTTATGTTAAAAATTTAAGTTTAACCATTAAAATAATAGTCTTGGAATATCTTTCTACTTTAATTTTGATTAAGAAATCAGAAGTGAGACTGAAAAAATAGATTCCAGTAGAAGAGAGTATGAAAGAAAAAATCAGAAAAAGTCATAGTAAATTTTTTTTTTAATCTAGGAGTTAATAACAGTAATTAATTTAAATTTATATAAAATAGTAGATCACAAAAATGTTTATTTGGAATAGCAAGTAAGTAGAAGAGTATGTATAGAATAATGTATTTGTTTTTTTTGATCTTCGTATACCTAAATTGCTGGATCTCAAAAATACTAAAATGAGTAAACATGCTATAAAATGATAAGCACATCATTACACCATATCTTAAGACACTTCAAAAGAGATTTTGTTCTATCTCGAGATCTCCTGCCAGTTACAACATACACAGCAATACAATATGTTACTTATGGATACAAATAACACTAGGATAAGTATTATAATATAGATACATAACAATCTCAAGATAATAGTTGCTTTTATAAAGGCCGGCGTGGAATGAGAGTGAAGATGGGTACAAAGAGGACATTATCTCAACTTTTCTATAACATCTTTATTTAAAAAATAGTTTTGTAGTTATCAAGGTAAAACTAACATTTATTAGATTTTGGCAGTAGTTATATGGGTGTTTGTAATGTTAAGTTTTGTACTTTGCACTTAGCTATATAATAATTATAAAATTTTAATTCAATTCTGAAATAAAAATTTTTTATATATGTAATAGAATTTTGAAACATTAAGTTTTCTCCAGGCAAGTAATAGAGAAATATATACCCTCTTCTGGAAAAAACAAAAACAAAAAACAAAAACAATGCAAATACTCTTATGATACTTTATTTTTCAAATAAATAATGCTGTTTCCAACTTTCAAATTGGTAGTTCTCAAAGAATGTCAGACTACGTTCATGTGTCTGAAAATCTTAGTTTGGCTTAAACCCAGTGGTATTTGCCTATTGCAAAATTGCAGGTGTTATTTATGTCATGTATAGGAAGCTACTGATTCTTGTCAAAGCTGTACTTTCCTTCTACTGTCTCAAGTCACTTGGAATCAACTTCACAATTACAAGGATCTGATTCTCCATCAGCTCATGCTCTCTTAAATCAGGGGAATGTCAGTTCTAAAAGAAATACATGTTTCTTCATAAATGAAAAATTTATCTATAGGAGTTTCACAGAGAAGCACCATCTTTCATGATAGATGTGAAGCTCAATACAATTATGAATGAGAGTGAGGGATAAAGTTAAGAAACTGTACAATTACAAGCAATAAAGACCCAAATGAAATTAAGTGTTAATGAGTCTGGCCTTAATTGAGTTTTACTCCCAGTGCTAAACTCTTTAGTAAAATATTTCATCACATCATTTTTTTATGATGCATTAAAATCTGTACCATATTAAAGCATTAGTTATTGTGATACTTAAAAAATATGACTTGCTCTATTTCACAGTATTGTTTATCTGTCAAAAATATTATCATAGCATTCCAGTTGTTTGTCAGAACTACTCAACCTGGGAAATAAGAGTTAATTTAGCTATCATATTCACAGAAATTGCCTTTTCTAATGAAAGATTTGTTTGATTTTAATTTAAAATCCTTAGTGAATTTCCCAGTAGAACTATAATTCCACATTGGAACATTCCATTTATATGGTGCTAGAGACAGAGATTTAAAAGAACAGCCTTCTTTCCAGAGAATTGGGCCTTTTCATGAATTCTTCACAACGATTACTGTATCTCACTGATTACACTGACATTTTGGGGGCAACAGTGTGTCAAAAGAAGGCCTTTAATGAAGCAGCTCTACAGTGGGCTCAACTGAGTCCCAAAACACCACAATCTAAACAATAAGATTAGAGTCCAAGAACAAAGAAGAATTAGGTCCTCTGCTGGTCAGTGACATAAGTTGGTTCATAGAAGTGATATCTGGGCTACTGAGATTATTCTTAGGTTCCAAAGACCATTGTAGTTTCACTACATTGATTCTACACTGAAACTTTAATTTAGCTGCTTCTTCATAATGACAGTGGTCCTCTGTTCATAATTCTGGGGCAGCCATTACTAGATTTAGAATTGTATTAGGAATCTTTAGCACCTGAAACAGTGCTCTGAACACAGGTAATCAAAGCACAAAATGTTCATGACTAGGTATATGATTTATGCATGCATATATAAATAAATGAATGAATGAATATTAATATACCTAATCCTGTTAAGCCTTAGTTCCTCAAGTGTAAATAGGAGTTAGATCCCCAGGATAAAGAATTATTATTAAAGAAATAACATATGTGAGAAACCTGGAACAAAGTAGAAGCAAAAATAAAATAGAATTCAAGTACACCCCTATTATAACCTGGCTTGTTTTGCATTAATTCATGCTAATTGTTGGCCAAAATGTTCTCCAAAACAGAAAATGATCCAGTGTAAAATTATGTTAAATAGTATCCATGAAATCATGTTAGTATCATGTCCTCATTACTCAATTTTGCATTTTACAAAGTTTAACCTCAAAGTCCTGTCACTGCCTGTATGGAATACTTTTATAAAATGGAAAATGCGAGCCACATTCTGAACAGTGAATCTGAGAAATCACTGAACACCACACAGCCTCCCTGTGCTACTCACTCCAACACTCTTAACTTTGATCTTTTCACATTTTAGAAGTAATAGATAAAGGCAAAAGTTTTGATATATATACTAAGATTCACTCTAGAATAGATGATGTATTCATTTGATCAAGGGGATGGAATTGGCTTCTTTTCCAGAAATGCTGGCACAAGTTCTACCAAGATACAATATCTGGTACCAAAGTAGACATTTTTATGCAAGACATCTTGAAATGAGTAGTCACTGGGGATTAAATGGTACTCCTTTTGGGGATTATCTTATTTTTCCTTTGGGAAAGAACTAAAGCTGGTGTTGGCATACTTCATGATTACTTTTCAAACTATGATCTAGAGATGATAATTTGTTTTAAAAATTAGAAAAGAATATTATGCCCACAAATGACTTTCAATTTATACTACTTCTCAATAGAAATTGTATGGTATCTGTTACATTTACAAGTACAATAAAAATAAATGAAATGATTATGAGATACAGCTAATGTTTCAGCTGACTCTTACAATATGGGTGCAATTTTAATTTAAGTATAATATTATTAATTTCATCAATTTTACTTAGTCAAAAGCAGTATGAACACTCTAAATGAGAAAGTAAATTCTAGCGTTCAAAACTTTGAGTAACAGAGAAGACAATTTTAATTAAAATGTTTAAATTTTATATTAAGATGATTTTTCTCTTAAGTTAATATTTTAGTAGATTAGAAAGAATCATTCAGACTGTTTTCCTCCATTCTTATAGAATGTCACATATTGCTCTTCCCCTACAAATATGCCAAAAATATCAAAAAGAAAGAAATTCTAGACTCTATTTCAAATCAGTTCCTCACTTGCAAATTTTAAACTGCTTTTGTTAAATTTGAATGCAAAGATTTTTTTCAGGTGTTAAAAATAAACGTATAATTTGGGGTTAATGTTTGGAGGTGAAACTAATTTCATGAAACTAAATACTAAATAATCAAGTTAGCAGTTGACCTTTTTTTTACCCCTCTGAAATTAATTTCCTGTTAGTAAATAGCACAGGATTGGGAACAACTTCATCATGAGGCCTCTGTTCACAGGAGTGATAGAGCATGGAGTACAAAAGAGAAAGCTTTCTCATTCTATCTATAAGGTGGCTCAAGTGTGAATAAGTAAGTTAATATGTGAAAACATAGTTCAATTGTGAATTAATCTCTGGCTGAGCTTGCTTGACTAGATATCAAAGGTGAAGGCTGCTGACAACATTCTCTCTCTTGATTAACTGAAGTGAGAAAAAAATGGTGGTTGGTTCTTGTCCTTATTTGTCTCACTGACTCTTACATAACATTCTTAAAGAATTATGATAAAGCCAGAAACAACTCCAAAAAAATTAAGATAATATTTATACTGTCTTCTCGTATTTTCTGTCCAGCTTCTCTTTATCTGTCTTACTCTAAGCCTTAGAGGCTCAAGAACGAAATTCCCTGAGGAGTTTCAAACCACATTGCCGACTAAGGATGTGGGCCATCCTCGGAGGTCTCCACACACTTAAAATCCTTTGAAAAGTGAATTATGACCAAGTATGGCAAAGAAATTTAAAGGAAGTACCCTCAGCTAACTTCCTTTGCTTTTCTCGTATCCAGGTAGAATAAAATCACACTCAATGACAGACTGAGATTAAAGGGCCCCCTCTCTCATGACCAGTATTTTATTTGCCACTTAGATTTTGGCATTTTCCATCCTCAGAACATAGATAACTTACCTTGTCTTTCACATCATAAAAGGCTTATATTATTTATGTAAGTGTTAGGACATGCTGTTTTCATCTTTTTATGTAACTACAGGACCAAATACAAACCCCTTTTAAAGACCATTTCATTTTATTCTGTAAAGCCTTATCTGTCCCTCTACATCCTGAAACACTGTAGATACTGTTTACATTTGTGAAATGAATGCATGAATGAATGATTTCTACTTTATGAATGATTCTGTGTTTGTAAAATGCAGATTTTTGCTAATCATGTATTCATTTCTCATCTCTTTTTTGCAAAAAATTTGAAATCCTTGTGTTTACCATTATATTATAAATATCACTATTTCTGGCTCATAGTGACACATATTAATGTTTGGGAAATTAAGGGCTAAATTGTATATGTATACATATATGTCTATCTGTTGAAATATACTAATAAATTTACAATCTATTAAATAACCAAAATGTATAAAATAGATGATCTTTATGAAAATGAAAATGTATATTATTTTTATGTTACTTATATAACAAATTGCCACAAATGTAGTGACTTAAAATAGCATACATTCTTTATCTCACAGGTTTTGTGGTTCCAGAGTCTAGACTTGTCTAACTGGGTTCTAAGCTCAGTGTATTTCTAGGCTGCAATTTAGGCTGACTGTAGTTCCTAGATGTCCTTCAGTTCCTCGGGACATGGCACTGTCCAAAATTCTCTCATAGGCCATCTCACAGTATAACATCTTACTTCTTCAGAGCTGGAAAAAGCCTCTCTCTTTAATCTAGTTCAAATTTTAATAACTATCACTTGATTAAGTCAGATCTACTTAAAATAATCTTTCTTTTGATATACTCAAAATCAACTTGTTTGAGACTTTAATCCCATCTGCAAAATTTTTTCACCTTTGCCATCTAATGTAGCTTAATCACAGTAGTAAGAACATATTTACAGATTTCGCCCACACTCAAGGAAAGGAGATGGCACTGATTGTACTCCAGAGGATGAGGATCTTGGAGTCATCACAGAATCCTACTTACCACAAAATGTAAGAATGGAATTTAAAGTTTGAGCACATGGAACATGACCTGCTATCAAAAATGTTCTAGTTTTCTCCTCCAGGCAAAGAGTAGGTTTGCACTTCATACCAGATTAGTTTTCAAAATTATGAAGTGCTATTGTTTTAATCTTGGTAAAAGATTAAATAAGAGTAGAAATGCACATGTAATTTTTTGAGGAAGGTTTAAAAACTAGCACAAAATCCACCACATTTCTTTTCTGTCTCAGTGATTGTAAAAGCATATGTTGAGATGAAGCCTCTATTAGCCAAAGTTTTAACCTCTATCAGTTGATAATGTTGGTGAAAAACTTGTGTTAAGTCACTAAAATCTTGGGAACACTCAGTGAATGACAATTTTGCCAATCCTGAATCCTACTTTGTACATAAACTACTGTGAGTTTACATGTAAAGAGACAATTCAGTGTCTTAGGGCCACAACAAACCAGAAATTCTCTCAAAGGCAAAGAGAGAACTAGTAGTGAGAATATCTTGAGAAAGGAAAAAGAACAGATCACACTAAAGAACATGAATTGGAAGATAACTGTTAAGTAAAGATTAGGTCATGAGGGACATACAGTGAAATGTAAATTAGACTGTATGAATGTAGTTTGGGATGTCATTAATACAGGAGTAGAGAATCACTTGAGGACAATAATATAAGGGGCAGTGGTTCAAATGAAAAGAAAGAGGACACTAATATTGTTCTTTATTATTGTATAATTGAATCTTTAACCCACTGTTTCTCCCAAAAGCATGATTTATAAAATTTGTTAAATTATCTTCCTATCCATTTATTTTTATATATAATGTGACTTAAAAAATTCTTTTAAAACTCTAAGATGAGAAGGAAATTATTATTTCTAGCTATGATTATCTAGAAGTTAAACAGCAGAAAAAGAAAACAAGAAAACAAGTAAGTAATTATAACTTGGATGCTCTCTGTTAAGATCTGTAGTTTATAATAATCGTTGTTTACCTTTACATTGACTATCCTCATAAAAAATAGACCTGCTATCTCTCAAGCCCATCACTAAAAGTAATTATAGTAATATATATATATATATATTAAATTATATAAAGAAAAAAATAGTGCATAGGATTCAGTAGAATCAGATTTTGTGTCTAGAACTGTCATTACTAAGAAATATATAAAGTTAATAATTCTCCTGTGCCTATTCTTTCTGTATATAATGGTAGAGATATAAATATTTGACCTGGAGTCACCTTTCACATCTGAAATTCTGAAGTTCTACATATGAAATAGTCCACTTAAAAAAGTTTAGGTAAGAGAATAGATGTAATCTGTGTCTGCAAAAAAAAAGTTAAGGGTTACTTTTAACTTTCTGTACTCATTGTTTTCATAACTACTCAATATGGTCATACATAGGCCTTTAGTCTAACTTCCTGTGTGTCTTAGGAATCAAAATCTTCTGTGGTTAACATGTTGAAAGGTCAGTAATACCACATATAATAAAAACTGGCTGACAGTTACATTCAGCTTATTATTCATCTTATCTATTGACAAAGAAAACTTAAAACCTCTTCATCAGCACCCATAATGAGAAAACGGGGTGTTTGTAACACCCATGGAACAAAGTTACTACCCAAATTTCTATAGGCTATCAATTTTTTTCTACCCCCAAATTGGGTATCAAACTGTCCTGCTCTCCATTCATTTTTATTAAGTCATGTGCTTCAGAACTTATGGGATGCAGTATGTTAAATGCTAAGATAAGAAAGAAGCTATTTTCTAGCTATGATTATCTAAGAACTTCTGCCTTTATACCAGGACACTAAAGTCAGGAAGAGAGAGAGAGAGAGAGAGAGAGAGAGAGAGAGAGAGAGAGAGAGAGTAATTATAACTTGGATGTAAATGCATGTAGCTGCTCTTTGAGTCATTTAAGTTTAGGAGACTAGCATGGCTCCATGTTTTAGGTTCCAGGAATAAAGTAGGCTAGCTTTAACTTCCTTATAACTAGCTATAAGCTTGCTTTCTGGCTGGATTTACTCAAAACCCAGTTTCTTACAGAATGTTGCAGATATTATCCCTATGTCCTGAGTAAGAATTTCAAAATTCAGTCCTCTAGAAGAGGGCTTCTATAGAAGTCCTCTTACTTCACCTCTCTTTCTTTTGCTATCTTGATTATTTGGGACAATTATTACCTTATGAAGAAGACTCCTGTTGCAAAATAGTTTGCTGTTAAATTCTTTGTCTAGCAATTAAAAATCTAATTCTAAAATTTAACTTGTAGCAGGCAGGCAAAGGAAGAAAGGGTAGTTTGCCAAGTTAAAAGGTTTTCTTCTATTTGGTATTAATTTGACAAGAAATTGCATAACTTCTAATCATAACATATTTTATTTTAATTTGTAAAATATTCCATCTGTTTTTATGCAATTAGGAGTTATATGTACACCCCAACCAAACAAATTTAAAAGGAAGTTTTATAAATATTTTTAAATTTATAAGTGTATTGTTTTTCTATGCTGCAGTGAGCCACTGAATTTTTAATTATTACCATGAAACAAAAATTGTCATCAATATTTGAGCATTTAATTTAATATAAAATGACATACATAACAACATCAGATGTTTTAATTTTGACAAAATTAATTTCAAATATGTTTTATTTTGATTCTATAAAATATATAGGAAAAAAGTTGAACCATATTTTAAATTTCTATTTGTAACAGCTGATGACACTGATATAAAATTAGTATCATTTAACTTAGAGAAGGTTTTTTTTCTGAGAGCATGAAAAGTAATTTTTTATTTATTTGCCAGTGCACAAGGAAACTTGACAAACAAGTGAAATAACTTTAAATTAGAATAGTCATTGATCCACATAAAAATTCTTAGTTATTAGAGTAGTATACAAATATTCCTTATACAGTTTTTCTAACCTAATGACTAATGTTAAATTAGATATAAATCTTCAGATGATTTGTATCTTCTGCTCTAATGTAATGAATGATATTTATAAGGCCTATGTGATGGCTAATGAATGTGAATAAATATTTTGTACAATTACATGTTCATCATCAACTTTTTTGAGATGTAGAAATTTCTTAATTTTTAATTAAACATATGCTTTTTCGGACTTATGGTGTACAAAAGTGGTTATTTAACGTTAATTTCTTTTTACCAAATAACAAACTAATCATAGAGTTATACCATGCGATAAATGAAAAATAACATTCTCTATGTTGCCAGACAGCTCTGACTGTATTTTCTGTGCATAAAATTGACCCCACTGACTAATGGACTTACAGATCTGTGAATCTCCCAGGCTGCCTCAGGAGCCAGTGCATAACTCACTGGTGTAAGGGTGTCTGGAGGGAAGCAATATCAAGTACTTCTCCATCACCAACTAACACCAGGAAGGCTGAGCTGTCCCAGAACACTTTATCATCAAAGACTCTACATGCTGTCCTTGAAAGGTAAATTTTAGTTATAGGGTCCCTAGAAAGGGCTGAGAGAAAAATGTTGGGTTATTAAGATATAACCAAGTGTTAAAGTAAGAATTCCATTCATCACGCTTGCATCTCATATACTACTAAGTGATACTATAAAGTCAGAAATTTATCCCAATTTATTTTGATTCAACAATGAATAATATTATTTATTATTTTATTTTTAATGGGAAAAATGATAACTCAGACTCTATATTGGACTAACTAGCATAATCCTGGTTTCCACACCAAGTTAACTACAGCAGAATGTATACCTAATAAAATGAATCAGGTGTCTTCTCAAACCAGGTAGAGAGCTAAAACAATAAACTTCCAATATGTTTTAAACCTTAGTCCATTTGAATAATTTAAGTAATCTTTTGAGATTATTGATCAATATCTCTTAAATCCTACCTTTTTTTTCTTCCCTCAAAAATAGAGTTATGGGGAATTGGAAAAAGGAGTCTTAAATGACAGTGAGATGGTACAGTCCTAGATACCTTCTGTCTTCTTTTGGCTTTCCATGATAAATTTGGTGGTGTATTTAATCTTTAATGTGGTTTTGTTTTCTTTTTCTTTTTTGTTTGTTTGTTTGTTTGTTTAGGCTTTAGCATGCCAGGAGCCCTTACTGGAGGATCTGACCTTCCCTCAGTTCTTGATGTTGTTATATATACCTGTAGTACCTGTTCCATTCTCTATATCTCCATTGCTATATGTGGTTCTCTTTAAATTTTGTGAGAGAGTAGCTCGCTTCTTTAACAGTGGATCCCAGGTTAGACACCCCTAGCCTTACAATGAAATGAAAATGTGAACAATTAGGGACTTTTTTGGTTTTGTCTTGCTAAAAGGACCAGGTAACAAACTCCTTCTATCCTACATATGCCTGGCTTCAGAAGTGGAATAATGATATAAAGAAAGATAAAAGGAAAGGTTAACACTTTTTCAGCATCTGTCAATACTGTCTCCTGTTACATTTGATCAACTTTAAAATGATATAAGGCAATAATGATATAATAAAAATTAAAATACCAGTTTATAGTTGCACAATATTTTCACATTTCATTCAATGTAAAAATAGTTTACACACTGAGAGATATATTCAGCATTATAGACAGAGTGTCTATACATTCCCAAGAGAACCTACACTACTTTTATAGGATAAGACAGAATCCTTGATCAGCTTGATGGAAGCCCTACAAACTTGCTCTCTGTGATGTCTATTTAGTTAATAAATGCATTGTAAACAAAATGATAATAACATATTTGATCATTTTAATGCCAAATTTTAATAAAAATGCAATCTCAATTCACATAAATCAGCTGAGTTCAATTTCTTGAAAATCACATATGGCATAAACCAGTTGTCTACATGCCTGGAATCAATTAGCTAATATAAATTCAATTTACATGCAAAACTAATTAATTTTCTTTAACAATGCATTTTTATACAAAACTATCTTATTTAGTTAAAGTGTCTGGTGTTACCATACATGAACCAAGCAGTTTGACTATCTTATATAGAGTTACAGGCAGTTCTTTCTAACAGTGGAATTCCTTGTGTGGGTATTTTGTACAACATTTCATCTATCAGCTAATAAAAGTATCTAGAAGCCTTATGGTACAAGATACACATAAGCAAGAAAGATAAAAGGAAAGGTTAACACTTTTTCAGCATCTGTCAACACTGTCTCCTGTTACATTTGATCAACTTTAAAGCAAATGCAAACACATGATATCATTTACAGTAATAAAAGTGAATGGCATACAGCAGCTACTTTGCTTTTATCCATTCTGCAGATCACTCATCATTGGGTAAAAGTGACATTGCTTTATGGTGCATCTTTGGCAATGAAACACCGTTGCTCTTCATGGCTGATTATTCACCCTAAACTAATGAAAGAATCTACCAGTATGTTTCCTGTTTGAAACATTAAGAAGGAAGCAGAGTAGAGAAACTATGCTACTTCTGTTTCCTTAAAAAGGTAAAAACAACAGAAATATGTAACAAAAACTGAAAGACAAAAGAGTAGCAAATAAAATGTGAACAATAAATTGTTGAATGTGCCATCACTTTCTCAAGAATTAAATATTCCTTTGCCTTGAGCAGTGGTTCCCAAAGTGTGATTCCTGGACTACCAAAATCAGCATTACTTGAGAAGTTTTTAAAAATGCAGATTCTCTGATCCTACCTAAGAACTACTAAATCAAAAACTCTGGATGAGACATAGCGATCTGTCTTAAAACACTCTCCAGATAATTCAGATACCCATTAATGTTTGAAAACCAACAATTTAGAAAAATTCAATATGATGCATATTTCATGTATGTTTTGCCTAGTTTAACATTATAGTTTTAATTATAAAAGACAAATATTATAAATTTGTAAAGGTTGAGTTTATTTAGATAAGAAAACAAATCTTAAAGATACTTAAATGTGTCTTATAAAATTGATAATCTCAATAGATATAATTTATTTTCGTATATTTCATAGGTGAGTATTTTAATTTGATTCATATTATTATTAAGCAAAATCTGGGAAACTTATGCTTTTTTCCCACTTAATGTAATCATAAATCATAAGCATATCTGACATGGTAGTCAATAACATGAATGGTATCCAATACTATTCTGAACTTAAATTTTTAAGTTGTAGTCTATGTTTTTAAAAATTTTATTTTCTATTTTCACTTATCCTTCCCAGTTATGATACAAAACATATATGATCTATTTAAATGGATGATATTTCTTTTTAAAGTGGGTTTTAGAAGAAAGAATATTAAATGTTTGGATTCTGAGAAACTGTTCCTAACTCTGTCTTCCCACAAACACCTTAAATGCTTCTTTGAAATGACAGGGTATACATCCTGGGAAGTGCATTTTAGGTCTTGTTTCCTGAGGGATCGATGAAATAGAAAAGAAATATTTCTGTGGGATGAATGGGAGAATCTAAAGACCTTAAACAACAAGTCATGAGCTAATTAATCACTTAAGGCTCTCTGCAGCTTATCTAACCTCTAGAAATTTACAAATTTTCTTTGGAAAAAGATTAACTTGGTTGTGCTCATAGCTCTTTGCTGACTGTGATCATCTTTTCTTGGCCGTGAGGTTACAAGAGAGTTGCTCTTTGTACTTGCTGAAATCTGAGGGCATACCCCATATGTCTCAATGGAGAAAAAATGATTTGTTGAATTACTCATCATTGGCCCACTACTAAGGTACTCATGATACTCTAGTTTAGCCTGATCAAACCATGAGCAAGAAGAGTGATAGATAGATAGATGGCTAATGATAGATATAGAAAGATAAATAATACATATGTAAACAGAAGAATCTCAATGATCACAAAATAATCAAACAAGCTTGCCAGAATTTGTGACCTCATTGATAAATACATGTTTTAGAAAAAAGGTAAAAATTTTACCAAAACAATGGTAATAAAATGTTTTTAAGTAGATTTCTAAAATATTAACTTAAAAAATAACTTTCAGGATACTTCCATTAGATAATTTGAGAAGGTGAATACTGTTGAGAAGTGAAACAGTGGTCTAGAAGATTTATCTCATGACCCTGAGCAAAAATCCAGTAAGATATTTGAAAGTATTGGAGGATGGATTTGGGAGATGGGTCATAAAAATATTTTAAAATATAAAAATGAAAAACAAACAAGTAGAGAAGAATCTTCTAGAGAAAAATAGTTGTTGGTCTCATAATATACATAAATCTACATATTGAAATTGTTCACTGAGAATTTGCAAAAACACAAAGGCTTCTGGATGTGCCTTTAAAATTCCTGAAGAATAAAAGAAATCTCACACACTTCTTGACATAAAGGCAGGGCAAGGAAAAGAGAAGCAGACTAACATGGAGCTTTAAATCTGCAGCACTGACGACTGTAAAAATAAATGCAATTTATTTATACATTCCTCAGCAAAAAGACTGAGACCCAAGAATAGTACACTGTTAAACAAAGGAGAATTATGTGCCCATATATTCAAAGATCCAGCGTACATTTCAACAATATTACCAGGAAAAATAAATTCTCTACCCTCTATATGAGAGAAGAGAAAAAGGAGTATTACCAGTGGTGAGTGATGTATCTTGCAACATGTAGTTAAATATAAATTCTTATAACTGTGATTGAGTTTTGAAAAATAATGTGTTAAAGATTTTGAAACTGCAGTTAAGCTTGTGTCTGGTTTAAGTGTGTTAATGTGCAAATGACAGATATTTAAATAACAATAGAATAATCACAAGATTTATTTTTTGCTTTCCAGGAACTCCAGAAGTTAGGGTCCCATGATTCTTTCTCTGTGTTTGTTGTTATTATAGCTGTTGCTGTTCTTCTTTTTTTTTTTTTTTGCTAATTCTTCCTATTCCACCATTTTGCCTTTTTAAACATATTATTATTTCATTCTCACGTGGTTTATAGATCTTGTACTGTACTTGTAACTTTGTCTAAAACTTAGGATCAGAAGATATACCAGAGGATCTTTAAAGACATACCTGTGCCCAAAGCCAACGGTCAGGTTTCAGGTTCATTGGGTCCAGTGTGGTGGCAGAGCTTTAGTGTTTTAAAAAACCACCCAGCAAATTCTAACATGAAGTTTCTTATACACACTATTATGTATAATATAGAAGTAAAAACTTTTAAATAACATCAAAACAAAATATTGGAAAGGATGTGAAGAGTAAAAAAGTGATAGTATTGTCAAAGTCCTAGGTCTCTATTTGTGTGTGGAAGAGGAAAATGAGAGTTATAAAGATATTTATTTGTTACTGTGAGGAAGAAGAGACAACAAATATACAAAGTGTACTGATGTTGGGAATGATTATTATTTTATTAGATTATTATTATTTTATTAGTCAATGTAACTTGGTACAAACTAGAAAAACAGTAATTAAAAGTGTTTTAAATTTGATAAATTGGAAACTATTTAATTGTACTGACAGACACAAACTGAAAGAAAAATAATAAAGAGTAGTCCTCAGTAGTCCTGTGCTTTAACTTCATGTTAGAATTTGCTGGGTGGTTTCTTAAAACATTAAAGCTCTGCCACCACACTGGACCCAATGAACCTGAAACCTGACTGTTGGCTTTGGGCATAAGTATGTCTTGAAAGATCCTCTGGTGATCCAAATGAACAATCAGAACTGAGAACCACTCTTTTAGACAAAGTTACAAGTATAGTATAAGATCTATAAATTCTATAAATTTTACAAATTATTTCAACTATTATATATTCAGCACTTACCATATGCCAGGTTCCATGTATTGTTCTATGCACTGGTGATATAGCAATGAACAAAATAAAGCTCTCGTCCTTAGGACTTTGACTTTCTAATGGGAGAGACAGGTGATATACATGTGCTATCAGATAATGATAAATTATAATAAATCATGATAAAGTGATGGATAATGAAGGCAGGCAGGTCAGAGAAATCCCCTCAGAGGAAGAGAAATTTGAGCTAGACAGAATTAAATTGAGGGAACAAACCAGGGGTACCCATGAGAAAGGAAGGATGAGGGCAGACGGGAGGAGGATATACAGTGAATGCCTTGCACTAGAGCATGTTTGATCTGAAAGAAAATAGTGGTAATTAGAAAGCTCTGTACCTATTCATGCTAGCACACAAGAAAAATGGCAACACAAATTTGCTTTCAGGCAAAGGATTAGATATTTTACCATTTCTGGGTGATCATTCTCAACTTCTAAAGTATATTTCAACAAGAGGGAATTGCAGCCTGGAAGGGAAAAATAAGCACCTTGATAAACTTGAAAACCATATGGATAAACTATAAATGAGCACTTTAGATTAAAACAATATTAATATTGCTTTAGCTTAAAACAACATTAATAATAGATTAATATAGGCTATAGAATTAAGATGAGATGGGACAGAAATACTATAATAATACCCCATTAAAGGTAGAATAAGATCAGAGTCGAAGTCTTCTAATGTCCTTAATAGTTCAGGAAGAGCTGGTATTTTGATGAACTTAAGATTTGAAGTCAAGTGTATAATGAAATTGTACATATTCTCTTTAAAAGAATATAAATTTAATTAATAACTTGCAAATGAGTTGAAAATGAAATAGAGAAAACATGATTAATTAACTAGATAGTAGGATGAGAGAAAAATATGCAAAGAACAGAAACTGTAAAACAAAGATGACAAAGTACATTTGTGTTGTGGAGTCGGGTTTTGTTTACTGTATTCTCTATTTTTGTGTCTGTTAGAGATATTTTTGTAGTAAATATAGAGAATGTTAAAAGGATATGAGTTGCCATGGTGCCACCAGTGTTAAAGAATTATACTATTGTATTTAAGAATAAATTAAAAAATCAAACCAGTAAGTAAAACAGAATTGAAAGTTCATAAATAAACCTAGATATATATGGAAATTTAATATACAACAAAGTGGTATTTTAAAGCAACGGAAAAGGATTGCATACTTAATAATATTTGCATAAGTGGATAGCTATAACATGGGGTGATAGGTAACAGAATGAAAAAAAAGTAAAATGTAAGTGCTACTACACTTACGTAAAAAATGGCACACCTATAATCTTGGATAGTAAAATCTGTTATGGAAAATTATGATGGGACTATGGGAAAACTTGTTTAAAATACCTTTAATTGCTTTAATATAATTGTTTTCAATATCATTATATTATAAAGTAAAACCAAAAATAAATTCAAATACTTCTAAAGAAGTAAACATTAAATTATATGTGAACTAAAATATTAACAAAATTTACATCACCTCAGCTTTCCTAAGCATATTCATCTATGAACACAAGCACAGTGATATCCATTTATCTTGGACCACATATAAATTGTAATTTATTTATTAGAATTTTTTTAGAGTCTAATGTGGTTTCTTGCACTTAGAGAACATTTTTTAAGAAAGTAATAAAATTACCTATTATTCTTACAATTGTCTTCTTGGCCAAATACCACAGCATGTTGCCTTGCCCACTTTGTTAGATATTGGGTACCTAACAATAAAGCAGAGTAGAATGAAAAACCTTCCATAAGTATACTTCAAAGCAAATAAAAGTGATTTTGTGGGCTACACATTTGCAATTGCCTTTCTTTACAGCCTCTAGAGAGCTCTTTAGCATCACTTGAATTAGGACTTCGAGCAAAGAGCCTGCTCAAAGTGAAACTACTATGATCATTTACTATTGACCACGGTACATTGCTTTTCTGTCCCCAATGCTAGGTACTCCAGCAGTGTGAGCAGTCAGGGAGCACCACTAAAAATATAGACAGTAAAAACTATGAGAGTGTCCTGAAGCAGATAAAAAAAAAAATACATGTGCATTTTCTGTTTTTTTCTTTTAATATATTATTGAAGAGAGAAGCTCATCAGAACTCAGAATATCTTTTGCATTTCAGTGATCTATCTGTAAACATCATATAGTTTCTAAAGAAGATTTTCTTGCTACTTTGTTATTACATTTACCATTTATGATGATTTGAGGACATATTTTAGAACATAACTGTTATTTCAATCAATTCCATAAGTGTATCTTGATTACAGAAGTGGAAAGCTGTGAAACACAGCATTAATTTAAGGATGGGCCTCTGAGCTTGTGCTTAATATAGGTGGTATTGTTTCATCATCTTTGTATGGCTAAGGACATACATTAGGGGTGATTAAGAGGCAGTTTTTGTTTCTGTTTTTCATTTACATATTGATTTTTGTAAGTTTTATCTCCAAAGATAAATCTACTCAGATTTATGCCAGAATCATGAGCCATTTACAGATTAACATGATTTTTTTTCATATGTCTTTCCATTTCAGTTGAAGGCTACTTCTCATGCTTGCAATCTACTTGGCACAAACAAGTTATGTCTCCCTTAGTCACTTCTGAATTATGTCTTCAAGAGTTCACTTCCTGTAATAACACCTCTTTTGGGGTCATCCCATATGGCTTATCCCATCTAACTCTATTCCTTTTGACTGCCTTCTTTTCCACTGTTTGATTAAGGGTAAATTCAAATTTCATGTGAGAGATTCATCAAACAACCTCAGTCTTTAATGCCCAGCATTACTTCTCTATAGTAACTTCGTCCATGGGCAGGCACACGCTTGACCTTGCCACAACCTGGAGCTTCCCAGGCTTGAAAACTGTAAACTCTCCTGCCCACTCTTTTGCCATAACTTTCCGACTTTACCTTTTCTTCCCTAAACCTATGATCTTTAACCACATAAAGACCTTTATTTGTTTTTCTCTGTATTAGTTTCTTTTTGGTTTCATGTCCTCCCAGAATTCTCAAATATCTGACCTTTACGGGGAAGCTGTTAATTGTGTAGACTCTGGACAAGAATGCCTGGGTTTGAAATCAGATCCAACATTTACTATCTGTGTGACTCTGGGGAGATACTTAACTTCCCTGACCCTTGATTTCCTCATCTGTAAAATAGGGATTGTAAAAGCACATTTAAAAAAAATAGATATTTTACATTTGTTTGATCTTTCATAAATGTGAAGTAGAAAATCTCTTGAGTGGTAAAGCGGCAGGGAAATAAATAATTTTATTATGAAAATACTGTACTTTTAATAAATATTTACTTTATAAATGCAAATTTTATCATTTTTAATCCTCTCTCCTAAATATTAAGACTCCATCCTAGGGCTTCAGAATGATTTTATGTAAGAATTAGCCCAGACTCTATTGTTTTTAATGGAATTAAACTAGTCACATTTAAAAAAAACAATCTAGGCGTACACAGTTAAAAATTTATCCCCATTCTTGCCTTTCATATTATTTTTTAGTTCCCTAACCCACACCAAAGGAAAAGGAATGCACCCAGGCTGAGATCATGACATTGAACACTGCCTTTTCTGACAGCAGTGTTGTCATCTCTCTGCCATCTCTTATGCATAGCCATGCAGGCAAACTGGCAAAAGTTCAAACCTTCCTGAGAAGCAATCATTTTCTCTACTTTTTCTTGCTCCAATTTAGTCTTTGATTTAAAGACATAACAACAACAACCAAAAATAAGCACACATCGCTACTGCTTCAAGAGAGGAGGGAAGATAGGAGAACAAAGGTGTTTTGAAAAATATATATCTGAAAATGGTAGTTCTTTTGTGTATGTCGGCTTTTTTTTTAACAGGATATTTTTCATAAGTCCTATCTTTACCTGAAGTATTACATGGCTACATGAAGTGTTATTTTCCCACTTCACCCACTCAGCTTGTCAAGAGAGCCTCATTTCAAGGAAGAGTAGGAGTGAGAATTATTGTTTCAAAAACAGCATAGTCTTGAAGTCTTCCTGGAAGAGAGTCCCTTTATAATTTTTGCACATCAAAGTGATAATGAAGTGAATTCAGATGTCCATTTTTTTAACTACAAAGTTAAACTCATCTTAAATTCTGAAACTAAACTACATTAAAGAATTTGAGGATTTAATTATGCTTTACTGTAGGGCATTTTGTATACAAAATTGTGAATTTTACATTAGAGAGTCTACTACTCTTGATTTATTCCATGCTGCATTTGCTTGTTGGGAACCAGATCATCTGACATCTTGACTCTGCCAATGTCTAGTGAGCTAGGAATAAATTACATAACCTTTCTGGTATTTGTTTCCTCCTTTATGAAATAAAGCCTTGCTTTATTACCATCTCATTTCACAAAGGTGCTATGTTATTTAGAATATTTACTTACAAGGGACTATATATTGTTTTATAGTTCTTGATAAAAAAAATAACAGCAGTTGAAGGTATAAATTATTCAACTAAGAGACTTTATTAATTACATAAAAATCTTACCAGAAATCACTGCTAACTATTTGATGTCACAAAGACTGGCTCACTTATAAAATACACGAGATTTTTTAATACTCAGATAGATATAGAAAATAGTGATGCTATGTTTTAATACAAGCATACATCAAGGATTAATATAAAACTTTGTATAATGCCATCAATTATGAGAAAAAATCAATGTATTCACAGATTCATATTAAAAATTACCTTCTCTCTGAAAAGCAACTAGGCAGTGACTTAACATCTAGACTGAACATGTGTGAGACAAAGTTTACAGAAGTTCATATTAAGAAAATTAAACGAGCATTTTCACTATAATCATTAGCTATGTTCAATAGACTTGTGTACAGGTGTTAGAATTAGTAAATGTGGAACAAGGAATTCAACAAATATATTAAAATTTTTTTTAAATCATGGAAGAATTTACTTGACAATATCATAGCTTTTCCTCATAACTTTAGCTATGCTAGAGACTAAGTCTAAATATTAGAGACTAATATTCTAAAGACCATTAAAAAAGACATTTCAGGATGTCTCACCCAATGTGTATTAAAATCATTTTCAATAAATTCTTCTTAAATTTTAAAATCAATTTCCTCGTGCTGTGTTTATTCAGATGGTGGTGAGCTCATCTCTTACATGTTACAGTCTCCAACTCTTTTATTCTTGACATGTGAAGTACAAAGTGATCTCCTGGACCTGATTTTAAAACCATTAATATTTGTGTTTCATTTCTGAAATTTCTTATATTCCCTTTTATTTACAGAGTCTTTAAGAAATTTTATTAAATATGTAAAATTCACCAGGGGGGAACAAAATCTTTATGCTCTCTTAATTGATAATGATAATAACAATACGTTACTAACATCGTATCTATTTCTTACTTGCTAAGACTCATATTCAGTCACATTTCATCACACAAAGTCTTCTCCGATTTTGCATATGCACTTTCTTTGTGCAGCTCTAAAGTATGATATTTTGTTATTAGTCAATTATAAAAAAAGATGTCTAGGTAATATGACACATATAGTATATGATTGAACTAATAAAGAATTTAATAACTAAAACTGCTTTCTTAAATCTTAAAAGTCACTCTTAAGGTAGACTGACCAGTTTCTGTCTTGCTCTCTGGGTCATCCTTAGATCAAGCCTGTTGGATCTCAGGATCAAGATAATCTTCCTTTTAGTATCAGCTCTTCAATCACTTACTCTCTCTGCCAAGGTTGTTACTCTGAGGAGCACCTCATCAGTCGCCTATACAGGGGCCCCCAAGCCCCCAGGTCATGGACCAGTACTAGTCTGTTGCCTGTTAGGAACTGGACCTCACTGCAGGAGATGAGCGATGGGCCAGCAGGTGAAGCTTCTTCTGTATTTGCAGGCACTCCCCAGTGCTAGCATCACTACCTTAGCTCCATCTCAGATCATCAGGCATTAGATTCTCATAGGAGCATCGGTCCCCGATGCCAAAAATGTTGGGTACCACTGCTTTAGACCACCTTCTCGATTTTTCATCAAGTACAGCAGGTCCTCAAATAATGTTGTTTCATTGGAGATCAATTCATTATAATGTTGATGAGAAAATAAATTAATTTTCTGCCAAGGCCACTGTCTGCGTGGAGTTTACACATTATCCCCATGTCTGCATGGGTTATTTCCAGGTACTGTGATTTCCTCCTGCGTCTCAAAAGTATGCACATTAAGTGATTGGCACCTTCAAATTGTCTCAGTCTGAGCGAGTGTGTGTGTGTGCGTGTGTGTGTGTGTGTGTGTGTGTGTGTGTGTGTGTGTGAGTGCCCCTGCAAAGAAAAGGTGTCATGTCAGGACTGGTTTCCACTTTGCACCCTGAGCTGTCGGGAGAGGCTCTGTCCACTTCAGTGACTGAATTGGAATAAGCAGATTGGAAAATAATTGTCTTGTTTTTATTCATCTTTCTAAACTGAATATATAGCTCACCTGTGTTTCAGTGTTTAATATTAGCAGTGGTTGGGTCATTATTTAGAAGTTTGCTGATGTGTTTTATGACCAGAAATATTCTGAAGAAACTTAACTTTTGTTTATATCAATTAGTCTGTGGTAAAATTGGTTTTGCTGTTTGTCGTTTCCTTGAAGTCAGTTCCAAAGACCCAACAATGATGTTGAGCAAGAGTTTCCATTTGTGAGAACTTCTGGACCACTTGTATTTCATGAAACCTGATTCTTTTCTCAAGATTGGCCCCCATGTTGGCAGGAGTGGGAGGAGAACAGGATTCCTACAATCTGCCTTACTTATTTATAATGCATTCTTCACTATGTGTGGGGACAAAAAGCATAGGTTGCTCTTCTTGTCTAGCCTCAAGATTCTGCTTATTTGGCAGTAAGATATACATTCCATACTTGAAAGATACTGTCTGTTCTTCCAGTTTTGACCCATGACATGATTTCTGGGAGCTATAGTATTTTAGCAAAACCTCTCTCTAGACAAAGCTTGGTTTTCAAGCTATAATGCCTTGCTCTGAGCTCAGCTATCTGCCCTCTGTAGCGCAGTCCCTGACAGGCTCTCTCAAATAAGGAAATAGGAGTTATCAGTAAAACATGTAATGGGAAAATCAAAGGAGGATATGTTAATATTTGCCAAATATTATTATCATTGTTATTTTAACACAATCTGTATAGAAATGTAATAATTTAAATTGTTGATCAGATTCACCCTATTTAAAATACTTCTACTGACAACCCTGAAGTAATTTTGATAGACCACAAAATCTTTCACTTAAATGAACAGAACTTATGTTGCGAAATATATGATATGTGGTGAATTAAACCTCTAATTTAAGTATGCACATGGAAACACAAATACACACAAAACAATCAAAACTAAGCTTAATTACATGTGAAAAACAGAAAATACCAGAATAACTACAAGTGTATTTTACTATTAACTTCAAGTTCATTTCCATTATTGAATAGATATGTCAAAGATGACTGATTTCAACTCACAGGGCAATGCTGATTTTTAGTAGTATCTTTGAGGAGCTCCATGCAGAGGAAGGTTATAGGCAGAGAGTATCCTAATCCATATTGGCCATGAGTAGAGCATGCTGTAATTGTCATTTACCACTGTTATTGGCATAAGCAAACCAGGTGTGACCAGGATACTATTTCTCCTGGGCGTCAATGTCCTCTTTTTTCTTCTAATTCTACAAATCTAATTTCCATGCTGTATCTAAATTGGCTACATCACGCTAAGCACTTTTTTGCTCTAGACTCATTTGCAAATCACATTGTCTTTAGAATCTGTTTGAACTCATTTACAGTTCAGTCTTTACAGGAATTTGCTGCTTGAAATATATAGTATCCCTGATTCTATTATCACTGCTCTAGTTAGTTCTCTACCTCATTGCTACTGCACAAATCTGTGTAAATGCTAGAAATGCAGAAGTTTCCTTATTTTTCAATGTAAATAAGTTCTCCTGAGGCCTTCTTCAAAATAGCTTTTACAAGAAGCTTTTTGACTATATATGCTTTGTTCTGTGTGACAGAAAGGTTTTATAGCCTTCTCCATTCATTAGGTATTTATGGAGTGACTACAGTATGACATAAATTGTTTCTACTTTAGTATGAGTGCTACCTGGAAGTCTTTTCTCAAAATTATATCCCCATACTTTATTATTATCATCATCATTATATTATTATTATTATTGTTATTATTATTAATTTTGTTCTCTCCTGTCAAACATTCTCCCTAGGTACAAAGATTTAAAGTGTTTCAATTGAAAAGAAGTTTGTACATTTAGCATTTCCTGATCAGTATAACAGGAAGTGTGTAGTATTTCAAGCTTGAAGAATGTTTTATAATCATTTTAATTACCAGAATATTAGAGGGAAAATGCAGCTTTTTCTATCTCTTTTAATATTACAGAGACCTCTAATTTAAATGTGTCACTCAACAAAAACTGCCAAGTACTGACACAACAGAATATGATAAAGAAAGAGAGAAGAGAGCCAGACATAAACATGAAGTTTCATGGTCCAGAAGAGAAGACCCATAACTACCTATTACAGTGAACAGACAAACATAAAAACTTGCAAATCAATTGATATGTTTTTTTAAAAAAATATTTAACACTAAGTACAGTCAATTAAAATATATCAATCAATTAAAATATAAAATATAATACTATAATGAGATATGTCATGTCAGTCAAATCTTATAGAAGTAAATTGGAGTGAAAAAAGCAGAAATAAATGCCTACATGTGAAATAGACAATTGGCAACTCAAAACAAATATTTTACTTTAAGCCTCAGGTAGAAAAGAATAGTGACTCCATCATTAAAGTATATTATTTTCTATCACCTACAAAGTCTTGTGTCCAACATGACCACAAAATAGTGTTTTAGGCACATCCAGCTTTCTCAGTCACAATTTATAGCATTGAGCTCAACCATCTATGATGATGGTTGAACTCAATGCTATAATAACTTCACAGTCTAACTTACATATGTAATAAATACAATAAATGCAATAAATTCACATTTTTTTCTCAAAGAAATAACCTCCAAAATGTTCTTGACATCAAATATCACTTTGCCCCGTGATATAAAATGCTAATATGCCTGTTAAATAGCAAGTTTATATTATAATGAATTCTGATAACTCACCCAATTGGAAGAAGCTGATAAAAACAAAATTAGTCATCATGTTAAAAATGTGAATAGCCTTGTCTATAGCCGTGTCACCCTGAACAAGCCTGATCCTGTCTGATCTCAGAAGCTAAGCAGGGTTGGGCCTGGTTAGTACTTGGATGGGAGACCACCTAGGAAGACTAGGTGCAGTAGGTGTAAAAACTAAAATAAAGGATTGTAAACTGACAAGGTCCTTGCAATCTGTGAGGTCAAGGTTTGCCATGCCTAATAAGTAAGTAAGTAAGTAAGTAAGTAAGTAAATAAATAAATAAATAAATAAATACGGATATCCTTGATCACTTCAACTAACTTGAAAACATTTGATATACCACCTTAAATGTTAAATGAGGCATATAAAACGTAAATAACACAAACTTCAAAATAAATATAAAAGTCATGACAAGGTAACCCAGAGAACTGTACAGGAAAAGACATTGTCACAAGTTAAAGGGATTCTTCATAGAGAAAAAGGAAATAATTTTGAAATTCATATGATTACTATATGTAATTTCCTCCTAATATTTCAGCAATCTCAAAATCTCAAATGTAAAACCTCAAATATCTGAAACATTGGTCCAGGAAATAAGATATAATTAAGTAGAGATACTAGGATAAGTATCAATACAACATGAATAAATATTTTAAATTATAGCTAGGAAGAAACCAATGTTACAAACTCAGAAGTACTTTTAAATACAAATAATATTTTCTTTTTAAGTAATATCTTTAAGAATTTACAGCTTAGAGAGGCTTTCAAAGTTTCAAAAAAAGCATTGAAGGTGACTGTGCTTATTGCTTTATTTGCCAAAAGATGGTCTCAGGCTGACTATATACACCCGAAATGCCTCCATACTCTCCAAGGCATACTTGTGTAAGCCTTTGTGTTTTTTTCCTTTCAAATGTTCTGATTGCACACACTTCTTTTGTTTGTTTTTAGATTTTATGAAAAACAAAGAGTAGGCATCAGCCACAAGACTGATTTTACAAGCCTTGTGTTCCTACCTGCATTCAAATTTGAAGAAATATATCAGTAAATTTTTCTTTTACTATTCTTATTATTCTATAAAGAACATAACATTTCCAAAGCATTAGTGACAGCATGTTATCTGTTAGTCAAACAATTCTATGAAACTAATAAAGCAGGTATTGATATAGATAATAAAACTAAAGCTGGTATTGACTAAATAAAACCCCAGGTCTTCAGCCAACTATTGGTAGAGGCAGGACTGAACACATATTTTTTTGTTTCATTTTTCAAGTAAAGTGAAAATGTACAGTAAATAAATAGGCAATCTCACAGACATTCGCGCGTCACAAATAATAGCCTAGGTCACATGAGATCTTTACCTGGAAACAGAACACACAATTGCCTTCTTTGTCCGTCGGCAACTTCACTGTACCCCATTTTTCTCTGTTGCTTGGGAGCCATATGGTCCGTCACATTCCTACTCTATTTCCTTGCATGCAAGTGTCCCTAGAAAGAATCCAAGGTTTGCTTTTTGTAAGTTATAAAAATTATTATTTGGTTATTAGCAAGTGTATCAATATCATTATCACTATTCAGCAAAATGATTATAATGGCTTATCACAATTCTATTTTATTTGTTCTGAACAATTTGAGGGTTTGGGTATTAGGTACAGTGTTCTCAGACAGAACAAGCTTTATTTTGTCCTATATGTAATTTGTGGAGTCATGTCTTATTGCACATTCATTCAAAGCTCAACCTCTGAAGTCAGTTCTGTCATTAGTATTCACTTAAACAAATTACCTGACCTCTCTGTGGTCCAGATTTCACATCTGTGAAAATTCATTAATCAGGAGAGTCAAGTTAGTTAATTAATATAAAGAATTTAGAATCTGGCCTAGCCCACAATTATTATCCATTACATATTGCTGCTCTTATTACCAGTATTACCTTTGTAATTAAATTTTATCTTCATGCTTCAAAAACTCTCCTGTCCTCCAAACTTTCTATTTCCACACTAGAAATTTCCTTGCTCTAAGTAATGTATTAGCTTTAACTTAAAGAAAGTTGAGAGCTATTTTCTTTGTCAAGTTTTGAAGCATTAAATTTCTTGTCCAAAATATCTTTATTCTATGTAATGGCTTACTGAAATTTATATACACTTTGGCTTATTTTTAGGAGTTAAATTATGTAAGGCCAACGTATATATTTCTCTGTTTTTTATAGAAGCACTGATAAAGCAAATTGTTCATATGTAAGGCTATGTTTGGCAGATTTATCAGTTTATAGATTTTGAGTTTTGGCCAAGCACAATTCAAAGAGACTTTCTAGCTTGAGTTTTTCTAAAGTAATACCTAAAGTCTTCATATAATATTTTCATTAAAGTAAATTTAATCCTCTTGTCAAAGGCTATGCATATTGTATGTGAATAAACCAAATAATGTTATATAAAACATAATCTCTACATAATTTTCTCCAAACATTTGATATTTTACCTACAACTTCTCATTTAAAGGGTTGGCATGTAGTAAGTAGTGGGGTTGTCTCACGCTACAGACACTAATTTACTTTTTATCTTACCTTCATAAAAGTCTTCAGTACTCAATTAGATTATACTTTTTTGACATACAGTGAAACCAAATTTTGGGGATATACCTTGAAACCAATTCTTCTTTGATCTTGGGTAAATTATTTAATATCTTTTAGTGTCAATTTACTTATCTGAAAAAATATATGGTAGGTATACGGGTATATATGTATGTATGATATATTTATACATATATATTTGGTAAATGTTTATCAAATTTTATATACATGTATTGATATTTAATATAAAAATATGTTTATGCCATGTGTAAATATCAAATATATGTATATATGTAAGTGTATATAAGTATATATATGTTTAAATATAAATATATATAACAGTCTACAAAATACATGTACATGTTTGTACATTTATGTGCATATATCTTTACATATATTTGTAAAGGCTCATTATAAAGTGCTTTATTAGACACTTAATGAATGTTTTTAATTGAATTAAGGAGCCACCAGGAATAACAATACTGTGCTATTTTTTGAAGAGTAAGATATCCAAGGCTGGTGTTCTTTACACAGAGCATGGAGGAAAATTCACACATTTTCTATGAAGACATTTTTCTAAAAGCCAAAAATTCAAGGGCATTTAATACCTTTGCTAGAACACTCTAATTCTCCTGGATATGATTTTAACCTGATCCAAATATAATAACATAAAAAATAAATGAGATTTTCAAGGTCAGAAACCACATGGATCAGAAGAAATTGGTGTTAGTATTGATGCACTCTCATACTTTAAGACCTTAATACTGAAATGAACTGAAATTATCTCAATATCATTATCTGATCCTCAAAAACGATATGAGTATTATTTATTTTAATATATTTGTTACATTATACACTCTGAAAGCCTTGGTAGTGTGAGGACGTTTGCACAAACTCTTCTCTGTACCTGGGACACTCTTACCCCATATATTACCTTGCTCAGTCTTTGAACTAATGTCACTTCATTGGAGAGAGATTTCCTGATTATGCTGTCTAAAATTGTTCACCCATCACTTTATACCTTAACTTGAGTTTCTTTTTTGCTCATAATTCATCATTGCCTGATGTTATAGCGTGTGTTATTTTATTTGTTTATAGTACAGATCACTCACTGGTAAAATGGGGGGAACTGAATATTTCCTGCTTGACCTACTTCCAAGAGTAGAAGAGTTAGAAGAGAGGTGAGTGCATAGAAGGCTTTTCATAAAAAATTGTGATGTGAATGTTGGCTTTTTGAAATGAGAATAAGTTGTTAAATTAAAATATGTATTTTAGTAGCAACTCCAAAGTGTGTATGTGTTGGCTGTGGTTAACAACATCTATTACACAAATGTAAATTTATCTGTGTTTCTTGATTTACAAACAAAATTTATTACATATAAGAAAATGTACACATGTTATATGCAGAATTTGAATGTAACAATCATATACAACAATCATATACAATCATAAAATTACTACCCCATCCAAGATACAAGGCATCTCTCAGACTCAAAGATTTCAATATTCACCTTGTGCAGTTAATATTTCCCACTCCCTTACCCTGTAAACACGCACTGATCTAATTCTATTATTTTAGATTATTTTGACTATTCTAAAATTTCATATAAATATAAGTGTACTATATGTACCCTCTGAAAACAGACCTTTTCCCGCTTAGAAAAATGTTGTTTTTAGTGTGTGATTAACACATGGGTTTGCCTATAACAGTATTTTATTTCTTTTTATTTTATTCCATTGTATAGAAACTATGACAACATACTACCTTCTGATGATGAAAATTTCGCTTGTTTTACCTTTGAGTTATTATGAATAAAGCTGCTAGGAGCACGAGTATTTATATAAACATATATATATTTCTTTATTTCTTCCATGGAATTACTGAGACAATGTAAGTTGGTGCTAAATTTTATAAGAAACTGAAAAATTATTTCCCAAAGTGGTTTTAATATTTTATACTTCCACCAGCCATATATGAGAATTTCAGTTTCTCCAGATTCTCCGAAACACGGTATTGTTAATCTTTTTAACTTTTGTCATTCTAATGTCTGTGTGGAATGACAATTTCTGTCATATTGTGGTTTACATTATTATATCCCTAATGGCTAACCTTTTCATGTGATTATTTGCCATCATATATCTTCTTTTGAGAAGTTATTATTCAAGCATTTTCTCTTTTTTTTAATTAGTTTTTTTCCAAATCGTGGGACTATATAAGATTTCTTGAAATATTTTAAACACAAAATCCTTGTAGATAAATCTATTTGGATAATAGTCCAAACCAGTCCTGCCTACTTATAGTTTCAGGTGAGTTAAAAAAGGGTCTAAGTAAGAATACAGAGAGTTTAATCCTTGCTTTTACAAAACTCAATACCATGGCTTTCTGAGGGATGGTCCTTCATACAACTGATAAAAAAGGGCAACACGTTTAAACTTATAAGTAAAGATTGCCATATGGCTTTTTAGATTAATTTTCTTTAACATTAAAAATATTTTATTTTTTACAATTTCATAAGTTCTCATGGATTTTGATTTCAGCACTTTCCAAATAAATCTATCCCACTAAAACTGTCCCAAGTCTTTGCAATTGGGAACATAATTTTTTAAGTATGACCATGGCATCCTATACTAATGTCAATAGATAAAAGAACTTATTTTAGAGAAATAGTAAATAAAGTCCCTTATTCATAATATGCACTTCAAACCAGGACCCAGGAGGTCAAATCATGAAAGCATGTTTGTTTAAATGTGTTTAGTCCCAATAGCTGTACCACTTCTTTCCCTGAGAGTCCACAGTCCAGAATTTTAGGGAGCAAGGAAGAAAATGTACTGAAAATTTCCTGTCATTTTTTACAATAAAAATCTTTCCCCAGTCCAATCAAAACCTCTTGTAGAATGGGAAGCATGAAAATGAGAATCTAAAATGAAAAACTGAACCAGTTGCTCAAGTCATCTGGAACTATATTGGTATATGTACGTAGTGAAAGTAAAGATAGGGAAATTGCATGTGGGGTACAATAAAGATTTTTTTGAGAATTAGACTCAATATTCAGGGAGTGACTTATGATTGCAAGTTGTCGCCTTCTTTTACTTCCATTCAATCAGAAGAAATGGCTACCTTCAGTAATGTCTACTGACAGATACATTATATGTAAAAATCCAGGCTTCAAAATAAAGTGACAAAGAGATAAAATAATAATTCTAAGGGTCAGAGCAGAGACGTGCTACTACAGAGGGATAGGTAAAAAATTGTGGGGCTAGAATCAACAGCGATGAAATTATGAGGCAAAATAACAATAAGGATGGGCTGTGCCTTGGGATCATGATGTAATAGGGAGGGACAAAACAACAGAGCAAGAGGTAGATGGAAGGTATGTGCTTCCCTGGTTCTGTAGAACAGAAAGACATTATTTTAAGACTACCTGCAGGATAAAGCCAATAGAAAAATAAAATAAACCATTGAAACAAAATTAGCAAACAATATAGAATACTAGAGTCTTAAAGTCAGCAACTAACCTAGTCCCTATGACTCAGGAAAGTTTTAACATATGTGTATCTCATTTTCGTCATTTATTAAATAAAGATAATAGTAGTGGCATTATATATATATATATATATATATATATATATATATATATATACATACACACATATATATGTATTATTATTATTATTAACTGAATGATGATGTCTTATAATGCATGTGGAAAAGTCTAGCCAATATTGACTACTGGAGCTATAACTTTTTACTATGATACCTGTATGTTGTGGACAATTTAATCTAACTCTTGCTGGTTCTTAATGTATTGATTGATAAGCTATGCTTTTATAGTATTTTATAAATATAGCATTTTATAAATATAGTATTTTATAAATATAGTATTTTATATTTTATTGTTCTTACATTTTAGAAAGGTTTTTAATGCAAATTTCTCAAATTTAAAGGTAGAAACATTGATAGAGTCCTGGACATTGAATTTCATGATAGCAGAGAATGAGCTTAGGCCATTTTTTTTTTTAGGAATTTATAATTCACTTGAGAAAATAACACTGACCAGTGGAAATGGGATACCAGAATGGACCAGTTGACTTGATAGTGTTTTTCTTCTGAACAGGTATTCACAAGAAGCCAAATTTCAACCAAAAGTTTAGTAACCATAGGACTGGAAAAGGATGGGTATTGTCTGATTACAATGCGAGACGACTGAACAGGAAAGCCTTAACATCCTCTTCAAGTTACTTAAACTTTTGACTGACTTCTTCCTACTATAAGCTTGTTACTTCCCTTTTCTGGGGGTATTTACTTCAGAAAGCTTCCAATTGTAAAATCTGTCTCTGCTTCATTGAGATGCAAATCTTCTACAAGCAAAGGATGTCTTTCTCAAGAAGGTAGGAGTCATTTTCTGAAATGTAACCATGGACCCTTATCTGTCAGCCTCTGTGGGAGGATGAGAACCTAACTTTGATAAGTGTCAATTAGCAAACACAAATGGCAAAATCGCATTGACTAACCTCCCACTAATATTCTCTTATTAGCCAACCCCAGAATTTAAACACACAGATTTTGTTTCAGCAGAGTTGGATTCAATCTCTCTTCATTATTTCAGTAGTCTTGAACTCTAGTACAAAAATCTTGAATAAAGTCTTCTTTGCTTTTTAAACTCAGTGCATTTATCGTCATCATTATTATTATTTTACAGGCTGAGAACTTGATCCATGAAGTTTCACATGCTGAGGCTCTCCTTCCTTTGGCTAGTGTTTTTATTCAATACTGCCAACCTCTGATTTTTTTTTTTTCACCTCTACATCAGTGCTTCGAAGTCCTGGTTATACATTCGAATCATCTAAATAGTATTTAAGAACATTGATGACTGGACCCAATCATATTTAATTGGTTCAAGGTGCATATGCAGTATTGTTATTGTTTCATATTGCCCTAGATTATAGTAATTGACAAGTACTTTTCCAGAGGATAAAACATTTTATTTTTAAACAGTGCTTCTCCAAACATGTAAAATAAAATTTATCAGAGTCTCATGTATCAAATTAGAATTGCCTGCCATTCCTGACATTTCTGGGCTATCTCTAGGTTATCTTGGTTGTAAACTCTTCAATAACATTTATTGACATCTTCTAGTTCTTTCTGTTTTTGTTATCATTGTAGCAATTGGAGTTCTGGTACCACACAGGTCTCAGCCCTTATCACTGACGAAGAAATGAATTTCCATTCAGTGACAGTTATGAGAGGTATTATTTATTAAAGGCACATTTTGAGGTAGAAGATAGGTCAAGCCTAAACTGGCTAACCATGAGGAAATGAAAATACACACCCCGGTGGGGAACAGGTTACAGCCAAAGAAGATAGAGAGCTATAACCCCAGGAGATGGGGAGGTCTGCATTATATTAGGGCTGTGATAGGTGGTTACAAAGGCGTTCCTAGGTGATTGGCACTTGAAGTCATTTTGATTGACACTTGGCTGCTATGTAACATTTTGCCTAGTGAGTAAGCACTTATCCAGAATTCAGTCTGTTATAATTAGATTCTTAAAATCCAGGGCCTAAACATGGTATTAAAATGATGGTATGATGAGGCTGAGGTTGTGGACAGGTTAGGTAGTACTTTCTGCTCAGGTATCTGTGGCCGGATTAAACCAGCTATAGATTATGGCTCTCCAGTCTTTTGTCTCTGGGGATGCAGGAGGGATTCTCTAACTACCAATAGGGCGTTCTTCGGGCAGTCTCTAGGCTGGGGCCCTACTCCTTTGTTCTCTGTCACTCGCGTCTGACTAGCTACCTAACACTCTGGAAACAGATGCCATTCATTTTGTCCAGATTTTACTAGTTTACAAAAACTTTAAGTTTTGAAATGGAAATAGTGGAAGACTTAATTTACTCCCCTATCTTTTTTATTTTTCTAATTCTATTTAGTTCTTTAAATCTCATCAGGAGTGTTATAGTCTCTAAAACTGCTTCCTTTACCCTGATGCACTTATAGACGCCAGCATTGGTATCACCTGAAAGCTTGATAGAACTGAAGAGTCAGAGGACATACCCCGTGTACTTAATCAGATTTAACAAGATACTCAGGTGATTCTTATACACATCAACCATTAGTCCTCAGTGTAGCTTTTTCACCACTCCTGTGTGTTTCCAGAACAAAATGGGTTTCCTGCAAACACAGCCCATATCACAAGGAAGAATAACTTTAGCTTACTTGTTTGCCTCTCTCACTGGAAGGTAAGACATTTGACAGCATGGGCTATATATATGTAACTAATTTTTTGTATTTTTAGTATCTAGCACAGTTTCTGGTATTTGGTAGGTATTCAGTACTTAGTCATTTTTAGTTTTCTTAATCATTCCGTAATTCTCTTTCTTTTAATTTCATATTTAGAATTATATAAGTAATATGTTAGTTGATGTTAGTGACATGGAATATGTATAAAATAGAGAAAATAAAAAACAAGCTTTTAATATTATTCTAATATAACTTTTTATTTTAAAAAACTACTACTCTATATTATGTTTGAATAGTTCAGTTCATGATAAAAGACCAAGTTTTGATTGCTATTTTTATGCAATATAAAACAATAAACATTTCCATGTCACTATTTACTTTTCAAACTTATTTGCATCAGTTATTCAGATTTTATTCTTTAATTGTCTGTAGTCTCTGTATGATGCCCTCTAAATAATAATATATATTTTAATATATAATAATATAATAATAGATGTATTTTGGCCAGAATTTATAAGTTTTTTTCTTTAAACATCCAATTTTATTTAAGATTTTAGGAAGAAAAAATCCATAGGCTTTTATATTTACAAAGTTATTTGCCATTTCCAATCCTATAGATCTGAGTTCCATTTAATATAATTTTTTTTCAGCCTGAAGAGACTCTCTTAAGGTTAGGGACCTCGTCTGTCTTGTTCACTAACTGGAAGAGGTTTTGGCACATAGCCCAAATATTTATGGAATGAATGAAAGAGTGAAGATATAATAATCTGTAAACATGTTTTACTGTTAATCTAGTTTTTTTCTCATACGCAGAACTATAATTTTAACTTAAAATTTGTACATGAATCACAATTCTGTTTCCAAAACTGAATATATGAAAAATTTTAGTAAATTATTCTCCAATTTAATTTAACTAAATAAGCACAAAGCTACTATAATAATAAGAACCAGAGAAAAAGCAAGGCGTTAAATTGCAAGTAATATCTAAAGGTCCTAAGAGCTAGAGAAATAATCTTCCTCTCTCTTTCTTATTCTCTTACTCTTTCCCTCTATCTCACTTTTTTCATTATGTTCTTTGAAAATCTAAGCCATATATTAACTCAAAGTACAAGATAGAAGTACCATGATTATAGGGATTCATCATGGAAAGACTAAGCTTTTGTGTTTTAAGAGATGAGTGTCTGGGAATAGAGCACCTGGGAATAGAAATAAATGTTAGAGATTTCCAACCTTAGCCAACTACTATAAATACATTTTTATGATTCATTATTTTTATATTTTTATATATAAAACTTTAGTGCCGAAACTTCTGCTTTCAAAACTTCTGCTTTGAAAATGAACTATATATCCCCCATGCTTTTTTGAGTTTTTTTTTTTTAAGGTTAAAATGATTCATGTGAATTGTAATAACACACTGGAGCATCATTTTTTTATCTCTAGCAGTATTCATGGAGTGCAAACTAAAAAGAGTAAGATGGCTGATAGCCATAGGTAAATGAGTTACTAAATCACAGACTTAAAATAAATAAATAGATGAATAAATAAATCATAATACATCTTTAGCAGTAATAAGTGCCTAATTTTCTTTAGTGTAAAAAACACTGCAATATTTAAAAGGTCATCCTTCTTGCTGTACTTTTCTAATATCTATAATAGAAACCATGAGAGACTAATGTTGTAGGCAACAGGTGAGATCACTTGTCTGGCTAAGTTTTGATGAACTATGGCTTTTTGATTCAAATGTAAAGACAGTGTCTATGAGCTAAACTCCAATAATCTACAGTTTACTATAAGATTTAATAGTTAAGAAGTAATCAAATGCTAACTTTCATACTCAATCACTCTAATCGTTCAGGTGATTATAGTCCATTATATGTATATAGTGATATATAAGATTAAAGAATCTTCTGCATTAAATTAATTAAGAATTAAAAAATATATAGGAATAGTAGTAGTTTCCTTGGTATGTCAATTAATATCTGAATAGATCTCGATTTCCTGAATTTTAGTTACTGTAACTTTCTCCTCCTTCTATGGGATTCTAAGATTTTAGAAATCTGGTTAAAAAATAAATCACAGATTTTCTAATCCAGGGAGAAAAAAAAATGAAGGCATAAGACTAAAAAGGACTAGAAAATCTGATATCCTCATACATTAGAGTGTAATAATAAATACTATAGTTTCAAGATATAAATTCACATGACCCCTTGCTAAGGGTTATGAGAAAGAATTCTTTTGGAACAATCTCTGTCTTTAGAACTTTGCATCTTAAGACAAACACAGAAATGAAATTAAATATGGAAAAGACATACCAGCTGCAGAATAAAAATGTTAAATAATTACATAAATAAACAGACACAGGATTCCTTAGGGCCAGAAGAGAAAAGAAGAAAATTGAGGAAGAGTAGAAAATTAGTAAAACTTTATTTCTGACTTTTAAAAATAATTATTCCACTAGTGATTAGATTTGTTCATCTGAATAACCCCAAAATAATGAGTGATGAATAAATGATTATACCTATGAGGGAAAAAAAGAGCATGTTCTTTTTTCATTTCACAAAATCATAAATATGTGTAGATTTTAGATATAACCAACTAAATGCCTTGAGAATCTAACCACTCAATGACAGAAAAGAATACAAAAATTCTTACAAACCATAAATTTAATTTCAAATTTATTCTTTCTTCATTCTAGGTATTATAACATCCAAAGTTTATAAAATTTTTATTTAAAATAAATTTTCTTGAAAGTTTTCACTAGCCTCATCATTGAAGCTTCCAAGAGGCAGACTTGTGATATAGTTAAATCTTAACTAATTGGAAGACATAACGTCTTAAAAGTTTATAAGAAATACACATTCCTTCCATTAGTTATCAAAATATTTTCTCACGCTGATAGGCTCAGTGTCCATTATTTATTAGTAATCCTGAATTCTGGTGCCTTTTCAGTGTTATAATAAATAGCTGTTGAATATGAGAAAAAACAAGAATATTACCTGATGTTTCCAGAAGCCTATTATTCTCTCTGGGTGTAAGTGAGATACTTTCTTTTGTCGAATGGTTATGTGGAACGTAGGCCAAAAGATTTCTAACACTATCAAAAACTTCTTAACATCAGAACAATGGATTAAATCTTTGAAAGTAAGTCCCTAATGAAGTAAGAATTATGTGTATGTGTTTGTTCTGGTGTTAGGCATGAGAGAGTGTCAAAGAAAGCTCTGGGATTAACTTTTTATCTTTTTCTTTATTATTTTCTATATTTTCTTGAATTTCTACATATATAAATTTAATTTTAAAATAAATGATTTTTCTGTTTATTTATAGTTATAGAATTAACTTAAAATCTGTTTTATATGTTATGCCTTTGTTTCTGTGAAAGCATATTCAAAAATATTCAATGAGTTTTACTGGAAAGGGTATATTTTTATACATGGTCATTTACTAAAGAGTCTTTCTTAAGTTTTCATCAACCAAAACTCTGGCCCATTAAATAGTGGAGGTCTTCTTTTTTCTTCTTATTTTTCTTCTTCTTTTTTTAAATGCATAGCACTCTGGCAATGTCTATCACCTCTACGACAGAGCTAACAAAGTAAAAAAATATTTTTCTTTTTCTATCTGCTTCTGGCCTCTAGCTGCAACTTCTATTCTGTTTCCATGGAAATGGAAATCAGATAAATAAAATAATAAAATAAAAAGTACTTGTGATTTTTTTCATTAAAATATAGTGATTTTTTTTCCAAGTAAAGAGATCAAATATTTAGCAGTTGTTTTTTGAAACTATTTTTATTCCAGAAACCAATTACTTAGTGGTGCATGTATATCTTCTGAAAGAGAAAAATAAATAAATCATTGGCCTTAATGTGACCCAGTATGTAATCTGTGTATCTTATGATAGCCAGAACAACATGGTAAACCCAACAGTGCCACGCTGGCTCCCAGTGAGGCCCTAGCCCCAGTAAAAAGATATCATCTGCCTTGCTTTGGGTTGATAGGAGGTGTAGTGCTACCTCTGTAGCAAGTGGAGCTGTTGAATAAGACAAGGGAAAAAGATCAATCTCCAATTCAAAATGTGCCCAAGTAGAAAGTATTACCTTAAACATAGCAGTGACAGTTTCAGAAGTAGCTTGGTTTTGCAGACCTGCTCATGTTATCCCCTCTCATTAGGTAGAGCTTATCCCTTATGTGCTGCCCTTGTTTTATCATATCTAAGCTCCCAAATATGGACATGAGCTTAAATTCACGCTACCTTTTTTTAAAACCATTACTACTGAGAATTACTTCATTTTGTTTCCTTCATGTTATGCTATATCAAACATCTTCCATTGTTCTTCTAGAAAAATTAATTTCTTTGCTAGATTTGGCAACTAGACAGAGATAGTTTAAGACCAATACTGAATTCTTTTGAACAATATCATTGTTTTACTAAAAATGTGTGATTGGAGACATAATCTGATATAGGGCCATAACTCTACATAAGATAGTGGCTGTAGGTATTTTGTGTTCTCCCTAATGGAAAAACATCTACTTTTTACATTTTTATGAAATAAATAGAGTTATATGTTTCATCATTTATGTGATTTATTTGAAGTATTGTCTACCCAGATATACTGTTTATTTTGCATTTATTACAACCTTCTAACCATCACACACACACACACACACACACACACACACACACACATACACACAATGCTTCTTTTAACATAAGAGAACCAGAAATACATTGTGTAATAGGTATATATACCCCTCCTTGACTTCTATGGTCTTATCAACATTAAAGTAAACTTATTCATTTTGCATTGCATTTTACTTAAGTTCAATTCATGCCTTTTGTAGTTGCTTTTACTTTTACATTTTCTGAGGTTTCCTGGCAATTAGAGATCCCAGAACTGCACAGAAGTATACATGCGTGAGAACAGAATCATTGGAAGCAGGAGATGTGAACTCAAATTCTAAAACCCTCACTTCTTTGCTTTAAAAAAAAATTGCAGAATGTTTTTGAAATCTCTCTAGGCCTCAGTTTCCTAATTTATTAAAGATAATAATTCTACATAATAGGATTGATGTAAAGAATAAATATGGCACATAGTTAATGTGGAAATGTTATATTTTATAATTATGTAAATTGGACAAAAGGGATAACATAGAGATGAAAGTAAGTTGGGTAACCATTTAAGTACTGTCCAACAAAAGTTACTTAGTAGAGTTAAAATGTGCGCTAAAATAATTAAGATACGTATTTTAAAAAATATTGATGAGCAAATGGTTAAATTATTTTGGTGGACCTATGAAATGCTTCAATTCTAAAATTTTCAAATAAACCATTAAAAATAAAAAATATATAATTATACATTAAAATATGCAAAAATTTATATTGATTTAGAAATTTCAAATAAAAAAATGATTTTTAACACATATTCATATACTTTATCCAGTCCAGTGTTCTAATTTTTGTCTGTAGCAGGGTCTGTTGCAAATCCATTGCTGAGGCCCGAGCACCACTATCTAACCCAATGATTACAAGCTGGAGTAGTAGCAGTACAACTCAAGATAAGGAGTTTACTGTCTCCAGTAACTTGGGTACTAGTGAACTTTGTTTTATCACCAAGTAATCTGCATGGCTTTCTGAAAAGTTCCTGAAAAGGGCCAGTTATATTGTAACTAGAAGGGGTTGGGAAAAGAGAGGCAGGATATATTGGAAGTTGTTTTCCAAATTTAACCACATGTGTCTCATACCTACTAAACGAGACCATGTGGAACTTTGAAAAACTACTTCTATGCAACACGTAGGTATAACACTTTATCAAAAACTAAACAATTCAGGCAAATGCTAACCCAGTCAAAACACTGGGAGAATAGTTATGACTAGGTCTACCCCAAGAAAGTCCTGTGGTCATCTAGGAATATGACACTGAAAACCTGTCATTTTATTCTAAATAAAATGTGTAGTTTCATTTAGACATAACTTGTTGCAGAATTAATAATATGGAGAATTCATTTAGCAAATGATTACCAATTTAAAAATTCTCTTAAATTTGAATTTTATGTTTTTGGGTTAGGATGACAATGTTTCTGAACAGCAGTAACTCTTACTCTCTGTTACTGTTTCTCTCTTTTGACCTGAATCTCAGTTTTGAGTTCATTTCTAAGTATATTTTTCTGTGTGTCTTCTACACTGTGCACAATTTTTTCAGTGAGTTACATAAGAAGTATATAAACTTGTCTTTTGTATAATTCATAGCTGATATATTACAAAAATGAAAAATGTAAAATATGGTGAAATTACTAGTGAGTAAAATTAACAAGAAAAATAAAATATTAATGCTAAATTCAGCTAGGTAAAATTGGGCTTGGAGAAATGGGAATAAGTAGAAAAAACTAATGAAAAGAAATTCATTCCTAGCACACATCTCAGCCAATAATCAGTACAATATGATACACAAAACAAATAGTGGCTCATAATTTGAAATTTAATTAGTAAATCTAAATAAAATATAATTCTGATTTTATAAAAACCTATAAAAATAAAAATAGAAGAAATTTAAGATTATATATCTTCCCTGTATCCGTCTAAGAAGTAATTTGGTTTGATGGTAGTACAAACAATATTTTTGAAAATAAGTATATTACCATTTGAATAATTTGGTTAAATACTTATAATAAAATCCAGTGAAGTCAAAATAGTAGAATCAAAATGACCTAATTGAAATAACCTGCATTCTTTTGGAAGACCATCTTCACAGAACTGTCTAGGAAAGAAATCTCTCAAGTACACTTCTTTGCACATGTTAATACCATTAAAGAATACTTTAATTTTTATTTGAAAGAATATATATATAAAATACATTATAGATCTATGTACATTTTTAAATGTAAAAGTAATAATACAAACAGCAATATCTATCACATGATGCAAAAAATTGAGTATTATCTTCAAGCACTTTGTACCCTTGATTACATACATCTTTCTGCCTACTTCATCCAAAGTTTTTGGTTAAATATGTCCTTGCTTTACATTATCATTTTACTACACCTAATTTTGTATGCCTTGCCTACAAAAATTCTTTCCTTGGCCTATTAACTAATCAAATAATTTTAAAGAACATGAAAGCTGTCTTTTAGTTTCACCGAATTTCTTTATATATTTCATTGATGTGTTTGACTGGCACAAGTAAGCCCAACACTGAGAATAGAATATTCTTTCTATATATTTATGACATGGATATGTGGAAACTGTCAGGGTGCTCAGGAGAAATTGATTTGCTTGCTAACTACTATCAGAAAAGATTGTTTAAAATTATTTACTTAAAACTGACACAAATAATTTTGATTATCTTTCAAAAGATAAATCCTTGCCTATCTTGAGGTCATGAATATAATTTTCAATATTTTTAACAGTTTGTAAGTATGTCTTTTATACCAAACTTATCTTTCTGAAATTGATTATGGTGTATGATGTGAAGTAAGGAAGAAAAAATTGTCCATTTATTTTTATTTGATATGAAATGATAGTTCTGTCATACATCAGGCTACCTATGCTTTTACTTAAAAATAATATAATCTGGATAAATCACTTGAAGAGTTTATATTTATTTTTTTATTATATCTTTGAAGCCTCTTTCAAATGAATACTATTGGAATAAATCTTGCATGGTGCTCTATAATCTTTGTCTTTTTTCACTTAACATATATTTTAAACATTTTGCCATATTTCTCCCCAATCTTTCTAAACATAAATTTAATGAAGTGATGAGTCTTATGTAGAATGAATATTTGTGACCACCTCCCCACCTCCAAATTCATATATTGGAGCCCTAAGCCACATTGTGACTCTATTTGGAGATGGGGTATGTAAGGAAGTAATTTACGTTAAATTAGGTTATAAGGAAGAGCTCTAAACTATTAGTGTTAGTGTCTTTATAAGAAGAGGCAGAAAGAAAACAGGAAGCTGTTTTCTCTCCCTCTACCTTGTAAGGACACGATGGAAAGACAACCAATTACAAACAAGGAAGAGAGTTCCTTTTAGGACCTGAATTGTCTGGGACCTTGATCTTGGACTTTGCAGCTCAAAAACTGTGGGGAATTAACTTCTGTTTAAGCCTTTCAGTCTGTGGTAATTTGTTATGTCGACCTGAGCAGACTAATCCACACTGTTTTGGGATTATTTTAAGTGTTATTAAATCCTTTGATACAATATATAATGCTACATTGACTATGCCAGAGTAAAGATACATAAAGATCTTTGAATTATGTTTAATGATACATTCCTGGGAATAAATTTAGAAAGTCAAAGGACCAAGTATAATTATAGCTATTTAAATATTTTGCCATATTGTTTTCCCAAATGATTATATTGTTATACATATGTCAGGAGTTCCAGAGCATATAAATTGCATATTAAATGCAGAGGCTTTGTTATAACTCTCTTTAATATGCTAATAATTTAAATACGATGGTACCTCAAGATTTGTTTTTCAATTTAATACTCATATTCTTAATGTTCAGGTGTACCTTAACTACCAAGACTAATTTGGTGGCCCTTGATAAAAGATCTCTCCTTTGATATACAAAGCTAATTCTGTGTACATGTGGTCAGTCATGAGAACATGTATACAATTTGCTTACAAATAATACACTCTAACATATAAAAATAAATTCATGGAAATAAGTTTAGCTTATTTCCTTATTAGCTTAGAAAAAAGGGGGGACAAAAAGCTGTGTTTTAAAGCACATATATATATATGAAAAAATATTTATATTACATATATATGTATATGCATACACATAAATTAACTTTACCATGAAAATCTACGAAACGCATTGGCTTTAGTCTATTTTACTAGAGAAAGTTGTACTAAACTCCTTACATATAGCCACAAAATAACTGAAACTAAAAGCCAGTTGGTTTCTTTGATAAATATTTAGTCTCTTTTCATTATTATGAAGAAATATTTTCTGAAATATGCCTTTTAAAGCTTTCAATTTGTAGGTTTCTGAATTAGACCAGCATGAATGGCAAAGAGCCAATTTATTAAATCATGAAAAGCTAACAAAGCAGTGACATTCACATTTCTTTAATATTTCCACTAATCTTATCTGTTCTGTGAGCAAAATAGCTACTGCTATTTGCTCAGAATTGGTGGCCATGATCAGACTGGCTGTCAAAGTCCCTGTCTCTCTCATTAATTTCAAGCTCTGTTAAACAGTGCGCTTGTGGCCAGTCCAGGATGCAACATGTAGTAGCAGTCCAGGCAGTATGTGGGGTTAATATTAGAGAAACTTGTGGATACTGCTAATTGAAAGGGAAAATGCTAGCGGTTCTCTTTTTCCCCCTTTTTTCTTTTGTTTACTTTGTTTAATAAGCTAGTTCACTGTGGTACAGTTAATTACTACAAATAATATCAATAGTCAGAAGGTATTATAAAAAAATACAAGTAGAATGTTATTCCATAACTAGAAGAAATTAATATAAATTATGCACTATTAAATGTGTCTAAGAAAGAACAAATGTACTTTCCCAAGCTATTTCCACAATCTTCCCTTAGAGGTCTTTCATGTGCCTATATATTCTAAAGAAAGTAAATCTGAATGTAATGTTCTACTTCACCTGGAATTCCCTCTTCAGTTTCCTGTAATTATCTGGTCTATGATCCTTATCTCCACTGACATAGACTTTACGAGTTTACCAATGACCTCCTAGACACTAAGATATTCCAATTCCCTTTTTTTTTTAACTGTTTTCCAAAATGTATACTTCTTGACTATGTTATTCCTGAAGTATATGTATAAAGAAGGTGCCTTAATTACTTTGGTTTGACTTATTATTTTTCAACTTTATGATGATGTGAAAGTGAAATGTATTTACTAGAAATTGTGCTTTGAATTTTGAATTTTGGTATTTTCTTGTACTAGCCATAGCCTGATGCTGGGCAGTTCTAGCACTAACAGGTGAAGAAAAAGAGCAATCATTGTGAAAAGTGCCCAGAACATTCTCTATAAAGGCCTATTATCTAAGAGCAAAGATTTATCCCAGCTTGAGGAAGGTCATTCTTCTCATTCCAGGCCCCTCTACGCTTTCTGTTCCATCTAAGAAGTGATAAATTATACCATTGGAGCAATGCTGTGAAGTTCACAGACATACAACACAGGACCACTAAAAGACTGAGATTAAATTATCTCAGTGGATTGTGGAAAGCTTATCTTACCCCAGATTTTACCACCATATCAATAAGTGCTCCAGTATAATAAAAATATATTAAAACAGAAAGAGTGGCAAGAATCATACACTATTTAAGGAAGATATAAAAATAAAGACACTAGAGGAATTTGAAGCTTGTGGAACCTACAACTAGAGAAAATATTAGATGCAGTCCAACTCATAACATGTATACAATAAAATGTATTACTTAATATGGTATGCCTGTCTTTCAATAAAATTTATAAAACAAAGCAAAAGGCAACAGTAAACAGTCAAAAAGAAAGAAGAAAACATCAGTACCAGACTCATATATGATGCTGATATTGGAAATAACAGGGAAATTAAAATAACTATGACTAATATGCAAAAGGTTCTCATGTAAAAAAGTAGACATATAAAGACAGATAGATAATGTAAGCAAAGTGATACCAGCTCTGATAAAGAATCAAAATGAAATGTTAAATCAAAAAATACTGTAAGGGAAATGAAGAGTTTCTTTGATGGACACATCAGTAGACTGTCCACAGCTGAGGAAACTTGAAGACATGCCAATAGAAACTTTCTAATTTGAATTTGTAAAGAGAAAAAAATGAAAGAAAAAAACTGAAAACAGCTAAGAACTGTGGGATAATTTCAGAAGCTGCATCATAAGCATAATTATAGTAGTAGTAAAAGAAAGAAAATGAAGTAGAAGAAATATTTAAAGTTAAAATGGCTGATAATTTTTCAAATTAATGATAGATACCAAACTACAATTCTGGGAGGCTCAGAGAACACCGAAAAGCTTAAATACTTAATAACAAACAAGAATGAAACAACATATCACACTCAAAATGCAGAAAAGCAAAGACAAAAAAAAAATCTTGAAAGAAGCCAGAGGAGAAAAACATCATACTTCTAGAGGAACAACGATAAGAATTCAATCAGACCTCTCATAGAATGAAAGCAAGAAGTGAAATTTTTAGAATTGAGAGAAGAAACTACCAACCTAGAATTTTATATTCATGAAATAGGAAACTGTTACAAACATGAAAGATACCAATTTATATAAATAATCACTTAAAAAAGCAATGGTCTAAATATTCCAAATAAAAGACATTGTTAGAGTGGATTAAAAAACAAGAGTCAACTATATCTTATCTAAAAGAAAACTATTTTTAACGTGAACACCCAGATGGGTTGAAAGTTAAGGGATAGAAAAACACATGTGTTGCTAACACTAATCAAAAGAAAGCTGGAGTAGGTATGTTAATTTCAGAGAAACAGACTTCAGAAGAAGTAAAACAATTAATGTAAAAAAGAACATTATATAATGAGAAAGAAATCACTTCTCCAAGAAGATCTAACAATTCTAACCATGTGTGCATTAAAACAGTGTCAAAATATGTGTGACAAACACAGACCTGAAAAGAGAAATAGACAAACCCACTGTTACGATTAGTTACTTCAACACCACTTCTATAATTAATAGGTCAATGAGGCAGAAAATTAGTAAAGGTAAAATTAACCTAAAAGTATATATTCTGTATATTTACTTACTTATTTATCCCCATCATCATTTATCCAATAGCTTCATGAATTTAGTATAAAAGTTTGAGTATTCTAACTAGGCAAAATATGCAGAATTATTATTCTTGCTCTGATTATCAAAACAATGGTTTTTAAAGGTAGTAAGAGCTTTAATAGCCATTAATAATAGCACTGAAAGTTTCTATGTCAAAAATTGCATGGGTTATTATAAAATATTTAGAATTATTTAGATATCATCAATGGCATTTAGATTTTATGAACATATACTTAGTGTTATTAAAAACATCTTTATTATTTATTTTGTACAAGAAAAATAATAATTTTAAAATGCTATAATTTTAATCTATTTTTAACTAAATGAGACATAATTATTAAATTTTTTTTATTTTTGGAGATTCATAGGGGAATCATTACTCCTTATTATATACTGTTATTCGGAGTAAGTAATATTAGCTGTCATATTTGGTGACTTCAGTGGTTTAATACAATGTATTTATTTCTCATCTCATATTCCAAGTCAGATAAAAAAAACCCTCTTTGGCATCCCTTCTCTAAATGTTAACCCAAGGATCTAGATGCATGACTTGGGACAGAAAGGGAATAGAAGATTGTGGGATATTACAAGCAGCAAATACAACTTATTCTCACATTCCTTTGATTACAACTCAAATACATGATTTCAATGTTCAGATTTGGTAGGCACATGGCATTACCTCAGCCACATGAATACATCAGAAAATTATGCTAAAAAAATGGCCTACAAAAGAGTAAATGGAGAAAAATAGGTTCTTCAACAAATGGTGCTAGAACAACTATAGAAACAGGTGAATCTAAGCATAGACTTTATACCCCTTACAAAAATTAATTCAAAATGTATAAATAAAAAATATAACACAAAAAGACTGTTGGAAGACAACATAAAAAATCTAGATGATCCTGTGTTTAGTGATGACTTTTTAGATTTAACACCAAAGGTACAATTTATGAAGAAACAACTGATAAGCTAGACTTTATTAAATGAGAAATACCTGCTCTGCAAAAGACAATGTCAAGAGAACAAAAAGACAAGTCACAGGCTGAGAGAAAGTATTTGCAAAAGATGTATCTGCTAAAGGAGTTATCAAAAATATACAAAGAACTCTTAAAACTAATAATATTACACATGGCTAACTAAAAAATAGGTCAAAGACCTAGCAGACATGTCACCAAAGAAGATACAGACATGTTAAATAAGTATATGTAAAAGTGCTCCGAGTCATGTCATCAAAGAAATACAAATTAGAACAATGAGATGCTACTGTACACCTATTAGAATGGTCAGAATCTGGAACACTGACAAATGCTGATGAGTATGTAGAGCAACAAGAATTCTCATTCATTGCTAGTGGGACTACAAAAATAGTACAGACATTTTGGAAGGCAATTTGGTGGTTTCTCATAAAACTAAACATACAATAAAATCCAGCAATCATACTGCATGGTATTTACACAGGAGTTAAACTTTATATCAACAGTTGTGGTCAGCTTTGTTCATAAACGCCAAAACTCGAAAGCAACAAAGATGTTCTTGAGTAGTGAATAGATGATAGGCTGTGGAATATCTAGACAATGGAATATGATTCAACGCTAAAAAGAAATGAGTTAACAATCCATGAAAAGAAAAGCATAAAACTTTAATACATATTACTGAATGAGAGAAGCCAGTCTGAAAAGGCTATATACTGCATAGCTCCCACTGTATGATATTAGGCAAAACTATGGAGACCATAAGAAAAATCCATGGTTGCCAAAGATTAGGGGGATGAGATGAATAGGCAGAGCTTATAGGATTTTTAGGGCAGTGAACTCTTTCTGATATTATAATGATAATACATGTCATACATTTCTCTAAACTCATAGTATGTACACCACTAAGAGTGAACCCTAATGGGAAGCTATAGACTCTGGGCGATAATGATGGATAAGTGTAGGTTCATCAATTATAACAAACATACCACTCTGATGCAGTTTTATAATGTGGAGGCTCTGCTTTTGTGGAGGCAGTGTGTGTAAGAGAAATTTCTGTATCTTCCTTTTAATTTTAAAACTGCTTTAAAAATATTCTATTAGAAATTTTTTTCAATCTTTAAAGTGACACTGCTTTGCTTTGGATTGAACCAAAATTTGTAATTTGTGTTGGTCAAAGCTGTTAAAAATTTTAGTCACTTATAAATAACTTAAGATTAGATTAAAAGATACTATATAATTTGAAGAAAATATAATTTAATCTTATAAAAACCACCTTAAAAATAACTGCCAAGCAGATTTTATAAGATAAAATTTGAGATGTATTTGATAATGTTTACAAGATTTCTGCACAATGCAATAGCCTAGAATCACACAGGAATAACTCTATCAGTATTCCCCCAAAACTGTAAGTCATAAGGATTGAACATTTTCAAATTTAGAATATTTTTTTTCTTGGCAATGTTTTTAAATTTTGTTTCCTTTCTCTGTGTGCAATATTAATTTACAGGTATTTAAAAAATATTCTTAGGCTCAAAAACCATCTATAAAGTGATTTATTACACTGAGTTTGTAGTCAAGGGTTAGGATTATGCTGTTTTAAAATAATTTAGAAAGTTTCTTATTCTCTAGTTCGTGTGACAGTTTTCTTCTTGAACACTGAAATTCGTTTTTAAAATTTGCTTTCCTCTACTTTAAGTATTAGATTACTTACAATTTTTGTTAAAATTTTGACAGCAGTAGAATGAGATGAAAATGTGCCATATCACTACTTACTATAATATTCCCAGGATATTTACATATAATTCTCCAAATTATATTTAGATATTGAAATAAAACATTATTAAAGAAAAAGCAATGTTTTAATGTAATTGTTTTTAAATTTGTACAAACTCATAGTATTTTTGTCCAGGTTAAATGATTGACAGACCCCTTTAAAAGAGCAAATCTTAAATGAGCTGTCCATTCTAAAAAATGTGATCGTTATTCGAGCACTGCAGCAGAATGATAGATAATAATAAGGGGTCAGAATTAGCTTTCTTAAAAATAATTTGTATGCCTTAATAAGAATGACTAACTCACTAGCAATGACATTTAATATAATTTGGAACATTTGATTATCACATTTACATATAGCAAATAAATATGAATAGTTTTACTGTTGAACATACAATTTTTATGCAAATATTTAAGAATTATGTTAATGTCTGCACTGACGTTCATATTATAGAACTAATATGAGAAAGAGGGGAAAAAAATAAAGACAGAAAGGAAGTTTTATAGAAATTAGAATTGGCATGCCCTTCAACTGGAAGAGTTCATTTTTCCTTTAGTTAAAAAGAATCATTTGAATAAAATACATAAATATTAAAAAGGCAATTATGCTTTGTTACCAGGACGACAGAAGTGAAGCACATGATAAAATAATGGGAATAATTTACAGCTCAGTAGGACAACCACAGAGACAATAATCTAATGGAAAAAGGCACATTTATTTAAAAAGAAAATAAGATCTCTTATCTAAGCTCATTTTTAATTTCAACATTAGCACACCAGATGATAGTATAGAATCCCACATTTCAAACTTTTCAAAGACATTTTCAGTAATTCATGGGTAATTAGGAAGTAACATAACTACTTTAAAGCAAAGAGATTCCCCTGAATAGACTAGCAATTCAAGTATATTTAGGAAGAAATTGCTTTTGTTCCCCAGAAACCCTTTGATGTTCTGTAACAAATGATGAGTCTATGTGAAATCCTTAGACTGAAGGTAGGCCTGACCCAACTATTAAAATTCTACAGCTATAGTTACAAGTGTGTAGTATGAACACCCAAATATAATAACCTCGCCAATTAGAGCCTCAGAAGTTAGCCTACATAAAAGGGTACATTTAAAATTAGGTTAATCTCCCATCTCTTCTGATGAGAGCTGATAAATATTTTGAATACGAATCTAGTATTCTGGGAAATGTGATTCATTTCTAATTCAAGACCAGATGAGTATAACATAAAACTAACATCAAGAATAGAATTGCAAAAACATGACTGGAACTGATAATAGCTCTGTCATAAGGTATGCTTATTACTTTTAAGTCAATAATTTAAATCTAAATTGGGCTCTGGTACTTGTGATAAAGTTTGACCACAATTATGTGACAAAGACTGGCATCCTCACTTGTCTTAAATAGCCACAGTAGCTTGAGGAGAACCCATTTTTTGTACCTCGGAAAAGCCATCCAAATCTGAAAATGTGTGTGGGGGGGGCAAATGTGGGAGGTGGGAGCGAGATTGTGAAGGTCAGTCAGCATTCTTTTATTTATGAGGTCATTGACTATATTTTCATTGGAGACTAATGCTGCCTAATTTTCAAGACATTATTAAGCCATAAAAAGGGAAGTTAGATATAGGACAAATAAGGGGTGGCACAAAGGGGAACATTTATTTTAGTAATGATACATGCCAGCTTGTTTTTTGGCCTAGCCCTGGGTTCCTACAGAGAAAAAGGGCTGTGACAAAAATAAGAAAAGTAAAAGAATGCTATCACCACATGTCAGTTTAATAAAATAAGAGAAACATTATATTTATTTGATGTTTTGTAGCCATAACTAAATTCTGGGTAAAACATACACTGTTATAAAAAGGAGCAAAGTAAATTCAGGTTTGTTTGTTTGTTTGGTTTTGGTGTTGTTTGTTTTGCCTTTTTATTTTTTTAAGAGATTAAACTATTTCTAGATAAGGCGAGAGAGAGAGAGAGAGACAGAGACAGAGACAGAGACAGAGAGAGAGAAAAGAAAGAGAAAGAGAAAGAGAAAGAGAAAGAGAAAGAGAAAGAGAAAGAGAAAGAGAAAGAGAAAGAGAAAGAGAAAGAGAAAGAGAAAGAGAAAAGAGAAAGAAAAGAGAAAAATGCAGTTCTATATTGTGGCCAAGTCATGGACTGTAATATCATTCTTTTGGGTGGGTATAATTTGAAGGGAATCTGTTCTACTTTAGCTCAGTATCTATCTACATAAAAGTACCTTCCACAATGTTAGAAGTATGAGAGAAATTCACCTGGATGACAAGATTGTTTGAGACTCTGGAAATCAACCTCAGTTGTGACAGAGGATATCACTGTGGTGATGAGAAGTCACGCAGAAGTGGCAGGCAAGACATGGCTGTGATAGAAAAAAATGTAAATTGTGACTTTTCAGGAGGCCATGCAAAACTCTGCTGACCTCAATGGAAGGATTTAAATGGCATGGGTTTCAGAGACTCAGAGAGTTGGTTTTGTTTTTATTACAGTTTCACTCATTCTTCAGCCTAGTGTGGCCAGGAATGAGAACAATGTGATATAATTTAGACTCTTTAAGAGTATTTTTCTTCTTGAATATTCTGAGTCTTTTAAAGTTTAGTATAATTTAGTCTGAATAACCACTGCCAATGTGTGAATGCAAAACTTACCAGGATTAACCACTTATTTTATTGAGGGACTTCAATGACATTATTAAATTTGATCTTCATAATAACACTTGTAAGAAAAGTACTACTAACATTCTAGCTTCTTATATGAAACTAAGAGAGGTTAGGTGGTTTGTGTGGGTAGGAATATTTCCACTAGACAAATCTGGCTGATACAAATGTCTCTGTTCTGTTGTGCCATGCAGCCACAGAGAAGCCTGGAAGGAAACTCCATTACTGTTTGAAAAAAATCAATATTTACAATTCCACATGAATACATAGGTAGTACATACAGAAAAAGTTTTATTTGCCTAAGAAATGATTATATTTTCTTCTTTTTATGTTTTCATATCGAAAATTTGAAATGTGAGAATAGCTAATCTAATCTTGGTCGATCTCAAGATCCTTTAGGATTATTTTTTATTTGACTTTCATGAACAAAGAACCAGTGCAAAAATACAAAACAAACCAATGAACATGTAATGGTGCTGGCAAGCATCTTGCCTGGCTCCCTACCCTTAGGAGACTGTCATCTCGTTTCATTGTCAGTTTATAAACATTATTGCTAAGTGGGAAGCAGAGATAATTCATTCAGTTCACTTAGAAAAACCTTGAACTTTAGGTCACCTAAACTAAATCTATTTAAATCTCAGAAGTAATGAGAGAACAAACATAAAACTATAGAAAATTCAAATGCTATTTTCATCCCAGGGAGTTCAGAATAACATTATGCAAGGAATATAATTAACTCCACTGAATTGTACTCTAAGTATCAAGTTAGAGGTGTAGTATTTATCATTAGCATAAATGGAACAAAAACACAGACCTGAAGTAAACTATCTGCAGTATTGTGACCATTGGCCAATGGGAAAGGAAGAATCTTGCAAAGGAATGACAGGTGGTTAAAAGTCAAAGGAAGTGATAAAAGCTATAATTAAAACCATAAACTGTAAGTAAAAGAGCACATAAACTACAGAGCTATTTAGTTCATGGGTGAAAGAACCCAGAATAATTATATCTAGCTAAATGAAGAGCTCCTGTTTTCTTGAAAGGCTCCTCCTGCTAGAACAGATAAGGAAACTTCTCAACAGGAGCCAGGAAACCATTTTCTGTAAGTCTGGCTTGATTCACTGTTTAATTTCTAGTAAAAACTTAAACTTCCTACATTTCTCTCTCCCACACATGTAGGATGAGACAAATAATGTCTTCACAGATATATGGGGAAGACCAATAAAATAGTTGAAAAGGTATTTGGAGGAAAAAGACTATAATACAACTCACTATGTTTTTATTGGAATTGCAAGGCATAGTGAAGAAGATTCCAGAGTCTAAAGTAGATAAAACTCAGGTCCATGTTCCTTCTCTTGACTAGATGCCTAAATTTTAGGAAATCATTTAATGAACTACGATCTCAGTTTCTTCATATGTACAGTACAAATAAAGATAAAGCTGTCTGAAACTCAGATGAGAAAATATATTGAAATGCAATGTGGAAAATGTAACAATCTATAGAAATAAAACTGATAATTTTAAAGATTCACTTCAAATGATGTGCAATAGGAATAGTAATGACAAATCTATGGAAGAAAGGTGACTTTGGAAAGCTGTATTTTCAAATTTGCTAGAAAACCAAGAGATGCCAGCAATGGCCAGAGTCTCGGTGTCTCACCATCTATTAAAAGAGTTTTAAATATAGTTTTCCATTTTATCTTAGACTCTTTTCCAATAGCAATAGGCTTTTGCTACTGTCCAATTTTGAAAAGATGAAAATTTTTGGAAAGAGCTACAGACTCTCAATAAAAGATGAAGAGCAGTTTGTTTTTTTTAAAAAAAAAATAATAAAATTAATAGTTTTGGAATTTTCACAAAATGTTATGCCTAGATATCATAATTTACAAAGTAATCCATTTGCTTCATAGTTTATTTGCAAATTATTCTAAATCATTTTTAAAATGTATTGTCATTTTGGCCATGACCTGAGCAACATGGATATTGCCTGAGGATGTGTTTCGTTTGACCTATACAGTGAATATTTCCATAGAACAAAAAGTATATTTCTAGTATCCATTAACTTCTATAGGGTTAGAATTAGGCCATGTTTAAGTCAACTCCCTGAATCCTTCAGGTATTTGAGTTTGTACATATGGATGCAAGTTGTCAGTTAGAACCTAAAAACAAATAATGCTAAATTACTATTAACTGAAAAGACCCTGAGTTACAAAGCCTATTAAATCCACATAATACATTTGAATGGATACTTTACTACTCTTAATCTTGAATGTGTTTCAGATTCTTTTTTATTCTCCAGTTTATTTTCAATTGATGTGGCAAGCATTTGGATAATTTATTTTCCTTCTTGAATAATCAGAAGTCATTCTAGGGAGTATAAATCTGAACATAATAAGCCAAGCCCTCCCCGCCTACCCACCCCAGAGCAGCCTCCCATCTCTTAGCATCGATTAGGTCTTAGGTTAATTTGAACATGCCTCTGTTTTATGGTAATGCTCTTCATTTGTTTTTCATGTTTTAGAATAACAATAATTCAAACCTTTTTCCTGTGGCCTTGGATTTATAAATTTTAAGTTCATAGTTGTAGTATTATTTTACTGTTAAAATATTCTCTACAGAGTTTTTATAGATTACTGAATAATAAGAATGAATTCCTTCTAAAAATTATGGTTAAACCTGTTGAGATGTTTTGTTTCCTAGACTAACACTTCATTTTTCTCTATCTGCATTCCTCAGACTAATTCAAACATTTAGACCAGTTGGTGGTTTGTGCTTTTCCTGGCTTTGGTTTACAAGAACCTTGGTCTTTAAAGAAACAGAGATTTGCTGGCATAGACAAAGCATTTCATAGCACATCAAAATAGAAATAGATTGTACCTTCTGACAAAGATCATTACAAATAATAAATCCACACAAACTTTTCCCAATCTTGGGAGAAACAAACAAAAAAGTAAGAATGGAAAATTTAACAAATAAACAGAGAGATCTAGTGTTCTGATATATTGACAAAGAACTCAGGATGCATAGCAGGAATGAAATATGTTCGTGCCTCAAAGTGGCATGGAATTATCAAAGTTTCCATACCCTTCAGACATAATGTAGAACTCTGCTAGAACTGAAGGAGCATGCAGGCAGGAACAAGAAATATCTCAACAGTAATCTATGTGGACTGAAAATTGAGCAGCAAAAGTGCACATCTCTCAAGATGCCAGAAACAGAAGGAGAAATAGCCCCTCCTACAAAACCTGGCACTGTAGAAGCTCCCTTACCCCTCAGATATTTGACCCAACCCTGGAAAGAGGGGGATTGTCAAAAATGAGTTTCTACCAAATGGTTAATAGTGGTTAAAGTTGAAATGAATTTGAGTGTAGGAAATTGTTATATACTATGTACACCTAAGTTTTTAAAAAGTTTCATATCTAGAATATTATTAATAAAAAAAGTAAAATATAATTATTACATGTTGTTAATTATAGTTGAGATATGAAACATTTCAAAAAAAACAGCTCAGGTGTGCACAGTAGAGTTAAGTGGTTCCTTCTTCTTTCTAGTTATATCTGCATCACTTATTTCCAAAGCACTATAGAAGCTAATTTACATACTAAAAAAATCTAGTATTAAACAGGAATATAATACTGTTTTTAGTACTCTTTATATGTTAGTGGTAAGTGTTTGAGGCTAGTAGTAGGAGATATACATATAGATATATAAAACCAGTTAGGTTAATGAAGTTAGTATGAGCCAAGACATGTAGATATTAAATGTAAAGGAGAGTATTATTAGATTTGAACATTTAACCAGTCTACCTCAGTGAGTTTCAGTCCAAAACTGTATTTCATCCTCAAGAGAGTACAACTCTCACTATCATTATACACACAGAGTTAGAACATTTGGGTCCACTTACTCTTTGCAAATAGGTGACTTGCTTCTTGACTTCTAAAACCTTTAAGCAATCTATTTCTTATAACATGACTCAAAGGGTTATTGGATGTTTTTTGAACCATCTGGGTGAGTTAAGGGTAAAAGAATCTAAAATGTATGTATTCATTTCATTTAAAATACACATGGGCTTATAAACCAATTGAAAATTACTTGGCATGAACATAGAGGAAATTGGCAGAAAATGGTTCCCTGAACCCAATACTTTGACAAAGCCCAAATATAATAAAAAACTGCCCACATTTTATGCCATAATTTAGTAAAATAGTCAAATACTAATTAAAAAAGAAAATACATGAAAATGAATTTAAAATAGAGATCTTGTTTTCAAGTGAAATGGGCAGGCTTATGTGTCTTTTTATACAATGATGGATCATCTTTTCAGAGAATAATCTTTTAGCATCTGCATATTATACCCGGGTGGTTCCCATGTACCTCTGTGAGTCAGGCATTTCTTCCTGTTGGCATTCTATGAGTGTGCTATAAGGCCTGAAATAGTAATAAGTGCCCTTGTTCCTGTGCATGTGTACACACACACACACGTGCTCACATATACACAGAAGTACGTACACACACACTGAAAAAGAAAAAAATGTTTCTTACTCCAAAAAGTAAAAACTATTCTTTGTATTTGTCCTTTTGAATATTATGACTATATATATATATATATATATATATATATATATATATATGCACTATATATGTGTGCTTCAAGTCACTGAAAGAAGCAACTATCACAATTAAAAATTTTTTCTATTTCATGAGGATTGCGAGATAAAATGCAAGATGCACAGCTAAATTTGAATTTCAGATAAACAGTAAATATATTTTAATGTAAAGTATACCTCTTGTAATATTTGGGACAATCTTAGATGCAAAATATAATACTTTATCTGAAATTTATATTGAATGTTCTGTTTTTCTTTGGAAAAATGTGAAAACTCTACTCCTAGTACCTCAATAAATGTATTTAGAAAAGTAACTGTTTTAACAAATAGGTAGTTCTCAAGCTTATCCTCAATGTCTTGTCCTCAATTTCTCTAAATACTTTTATTTAAATTTTACTTTTTTTTTTTTTTTTGGTTTTTGTAATCACACTCTCTTTGGTACTGTACCAACACAAGGATCTTCTCTCCAGGCAATTACTTTTCAGTCAAAGGACATTAGACTAACATGAAGAACACAGTATAGATTAACTGCTAACTTTTATCAACTGTCTGTAAATAATTTGTTTATAGATGAAAATATCGAGACCTACAAATTTAAGGACAGTTTCACGATTGAAATGTATGTGAAGGCAATGAACGATTTTTTTATCTGGAAAAGATATGAAGGGACATTCCAGAGAAGAGGAATAAGGTTGAAAGCTCAGAGGAGATAATGAGCACAATATGTTCATGACCCACTGCAGGTGCTCAAAAGATGGAAACAATATTAGTCAAAGGTGCTTCAAACTGAAATCTAAACATATATATGTAATTTATGTAATTTACTTATTATATGTCATTTATATTATATATGATACACACACACACACACACACACACACACACACATACACATATATATTTTAAACAAGTCCTTAAATATTTGTAAAAGATGTTGCTTTACCTCAAAAAAACAAACCTCTAAGCCTTGTAATCTTTGGCTCTCAACAATCCTTACCTATAATTGGATTTCATATTTAAAAAAAGAGAGTGGACTGTGTCTATTCCCTTTTTATCCCCAGGGCTTAGCACAGTGCCTGGACGCATTGCTCAATAAATGTTTGCAGAAAGAATCCAGAAAAAATAAAGAGAAGGGATGGAGGAGGGAGGAAGGAAGAAAGGGAGAAAGGAAAGGAAAAAGGAAGCAATAACTCTTCAAGGCAGGTACATAATTTAAGGAATGAAAGATAAGAATAGAATTTCAAAGATTCCAATGTCACACTAACAGGAATTCTGCTACCTTTTTTCATCTGTTATTTTGGAGAATGTTACTTTAAACAGAAACAATAATTCAAGCATTAAGAAAATACGTAATAAGTTTCCAATAAGACAGTTCTCTTAAAATCATTACTCTTCCACAAAAAATAAAGAGTAAAATTCAAATAATATTTAGAGAGTAGTTATAATGAAGTTTTTAGAAATGCAATTTCTAGGCATTTCAAAAGATAAGGATCATGAGGTAAATGATTGAGGATTCTTGAAGTGCAGATGCATCTGTGTTTGCTTTCTAACAGCTTGTTGTGGGTATTGATGTCAACATCAAGTCTAAAGGTCACTACTGTAGCTGACAAGATATAACAGCTCACTGTCAGTTGGTGGATTTTTTTCATTAGGATAAAGGAGATTTGAATATTTGCCCTGCTTTACAGGTTTTTAGTCTCAAAATCATTATTTTCCCACATTTATATATTTTTAAATATGACTACTGTTTTTCTTCTTTGTCCTCAGTTTATGTCAGGTTGTTAGTGGCTCCCTTTGATCCTGGATCTAGTTAGATAAAGCCAGGAGATATACCAATATTTCCCTTGCTGCTGATCTCCCATGTAAATTTTTAATAAATAGTTAAGACTTTTAGGAAATGAGATGTGAATACTCTGTAAATCTTACAGAGCCAAAAGTGTCCTGGCCTTGCACTCCATATGTAGAGTTTGACTGCTTTTGTCCTACATTAAAAATCTGGGGGAAAAAAAAAAAACACTTATTAGGCATTTCTGCCAGTTAAGACTAAAGTAGTATAGCACATCCCATGATACCTGAACCTAAAAATTCTTTGTGTGTGTGTGTGTAATTGTAGGGAGGGGAGCCCCCATTCTCTTTTATTACCTAGGCCAATGTCTACCATTTTCATCATCTGGAGGCATAAAGCTAAATCTATGTTACACAACCATAAGTACGAAATATTTAAGAATAATTTTTTTTAATCCACTAGAATTTCATCAAGAATAAAAATGAGACAGAATATCACTCCAGATTCTAAGCATGTGTATTAATAAGTTAATTTATAGAACAATAAAAATTGTTTTCTTAAAATTGAATCATACAACGTATTAAAAGCTATTACATTTAATTTTTTTGAATAATTAGGATAAAAAGTAATTAAAAAGAAACTGAAATTTTAGACAATTTTTTTCTTGTTATACAAAGGACTATTGCCTAAAACATTCTTTTTAAGATTGTGATAGACAACATGAGCCAGACTCTTTTCCTTCTCCAAATTTCAGTTTTATATTATTAAAATGACTTGCAACTACATAGGATGAGAGATCAGCACACTTGTATTTTTTCTCTTCCTTTCCCCACTTTCTGTTTTAAGATGATGTATTTTTATTTTTGATTTATCAAAGTTTATAACACTTGCATTCTTTTCTATAGGCATAGACCCTCAATTGTTTGAGCTCTGTTTTATATCTGAATGAAGAATCATTGCTTACTGTGAGTTCATTTTCACATTTGTATACTCTATTCCTAATATTTAAATTTTGGTTCACTTCCTGGTTTACTGGATTGGAACAGCAAGTAGCTTTTCAAGAGAAAATTAAGGCTTTTCTCTGTATTCTTTTATGTTTAATATTAACTACCTACTGCCTTTATATAAATTACCTTTGAACTCGAATTTGCCATATTTTTGGATATTTTCTCCTTGGAATATGGTAGATATTGCTCCATTTTCTTCTGATATTAATCTCACTTTGGAAAGTTGTAGGCAAACGATTTTTCCTCTTTTATTTACCTGTTCTTTTACCTGTGTGCCTAAATTTTTTTTCAGTTATCTTTGAAATTCATTAACAAAACTAGAACATATCTGAGTGAATACAGTTTTATACATTTTTTATAGAATATGGTGTGACCATTTACATTATCAAAATCAGTTCTTTGTTTCATAACAAGATTTTTCCTACTGTGTCTGTGAATATATTTTTACCCTTCTTATTGAATATTGGACTGTAAAAATAGCACCTTATGATGTGATATATTCTTTCTTTCCTTTCTGGCTTCCTAACTGCTTTAATAACTGTTTTTTTTTTTTCTTCTCCTTTTACTCAAAATCATGTCATGACTTTCTTCTGTGGTCATTATTTAAGTTCATACTCAACTTTTCTGATTCTTTTTTCTAATTCATTTATATTTTGGCATTGATTTCTTTCACAGTTTGTTTCCATAGCAAAATTCTTATTTTCTACTTTTAATCTACCTTTAAATTCTTAATCTACAAAATTAAGTTCTTGTTAAATTCTTCTAAGATAGAAGGCACTCCGAGGAAATTATTTTTTATTTGAGTTTATATACAAATATGATTCTTTGTCTTTTATTACCTGTTAAATTTCCTTTCTTCCTTCCTCCTTCTCTATTTTTATTTTTATCTCTATATGTATTCTTTTTTCTCCTCCCCCACTTCTGTACTTCCCTGGCTCCCTTCCCCCATCTCTTTTTCCCATCCTCTGCCTCTCTTACTTTCTTTCCTTCACCTTTCTTCTTTTTCTTCCTTCTTTTCTCTTCCCTTCCTTCCTTCCTTCCTTCCTTCCTTCCTTCCTTCTTCCCTCCTTCCTTCCTTCCCTCCTTCCTTCCTTTCTTCCTTTTCTTTAATAATATGTTTTTATAATTGTCATGAAATAATGAATTTAAAATATTCACTAGTTAGATTTTTAAGAAAACTATCTCTATTAAGATTTCACTTTATTAGTAGATGACTGTGTCCTTTTTCCAAGAGATAGGGTGACACACTCAAGTTCCACGTCACTTCTGATTTTACCATGGATCTAGTGAAAAGATGAAGCCTCTAGTGTTTTTTCCACCTCTACTAAGATCTTCAGACTCCTTCTGTCCCCCTCACTTCCTCTCCCCTGGTGCATATCTACATATGTATTCACTTTAAATAGTGATACATTAGTGATCATTTATGGATTTTTTTTTTCTGATTCATCATGTTCCCCACTTGTTTTGAATTTAGATGGCAAGGTTAAACACTCCATCAAAGTCTTCCAGAAAAGTGTGAGATTTCTTTTGGTTTTTATGTTTCTAGAGTTCGTGGCATGGTTGCTGCTAGAGAATTTTTTATGTGTGTCTGTATGACATTGGATCTTACATTTAGGATGTAAGTAATCCAGTTTCACTCTGTCATCTTTTAACAAATTATTTTTATTATAATGTTTCCTAAATAGTATAAAATTAGTACATTAATACTGTCTGTGAATCTTGAACATTTACAAATTAATTTTTAAAAATCTAATTCAACAAAATTAAAATTTAGAATAACAAAGTACTATGGCTAGTGTTTTATTCTGAAATAATATTATTGCTCAAAATGTGAATATTATACTATTCATCATAGTTCTTTAATATTGGTAAACTAATACTTCCTAGGTCCAGGAGATGGCTTAGTTCTCCCACTCCATTCTTCCATGTAAATATATGTATTAAGTATCCTCCTTCTTATTTTTTTATTATTTTACAACTTTGATGTCACATCCAAAATGAACACTGAACTCACTTGACAGTATTTGTAATGTGGGCTGGGATAAGAGTTAAGAAATTATTTTTAAAAATATATTGAAATTAAAACACAACAGTCCATAATCTGTAGAGACTTTTCACATATACTACAGAGAATGTTTGTGCCAGTAATTTTTTTCTTTTCAAGTCATTGTACCTCTAGAGATATGTAAGTGAAGGTGCCAGGACATGTTAACAGACAGTTCATCTGAATTGGGATGCATAGAGCAGTGCTCCAGTGACTGCATAGCTTCCATTAGCAAGTATGAACTATATAAATCAAGTGCTGATGAGAAAAAGAAAAGAAAATTAACTACAAATTGAAACTCAGTTCCAGATAGGAATCTAAGGCTTTCACATCCTGAAGCATATTCTAAGGCATTTCAATTTACAACTTGAATACTTTCTTTATAAAGTCCTAGATCCTTTAATTTGTTACCTCAGTATTTTCATTTTCAGATCTGTATAATCAGCAACATCTTTGCTCTGTAAGGGAAAAATAAAATCCCATTGCACTAGTGTCATTTTTGATGTAGTTCTTAAAAAAAAAAAAAAGAGCAAGCATCAAGGATGAAATTATGCTGTTGTTGAGCCTCTAATTTTTCTATGAATGAATTGTAAAGTACACAAAGGGTGAGAGGAAAGTGCCATATGCTCTTTTTCCACAGAATTGTGTCTTAACAACAGATCAGAGTCACCTTTAAATGCTGACAACAAATAAACCTCCAGTTGTTTATTCTGCAGTGGCAATTTTTGCTTATTTTTGCTGAGCTGCCAAAGGAGAATATCCAAAAATAATTATTTCAGTCGAGTAATTAATGATGTCCTTACCAACTGACAATTTTATTGAATGACATTAGACAAGATAAATTAGTGTTTTATTAAATAGCATTTCAGTGTTTCAAGGACTCTATGAATGCCTCATGGAGGGCATTCATGATAAATTAGAGAAAACAGTATTTTTGCTTTTAATGTTGACAGCAAATGTATGATAAGCACAATTATTTTTCTATCAAAAGCAATAAGTGCAATTATTTTTCTGTCAAAATCAACAAGTTAATATATATTACCTTGTTCTGCTATTACTTATGTAATGCCTAAAATTATTAAAGAATGCAAATTAATGGATATTTGTTCTTACTGATAGACCTAAACCAGTGGTTCCACTTCCCTTGCTTCATGACACTGCACCAACAACAAAGTATTTGAGTTTTCTCTCTCAGCACACTGATTGACTTGGTTGCCTGTTTATACCACTCTGTCCTATTTGCTATTGAGGACACATGAGAAAGAAAAAACACTGTATGTAACCAATGAATGCTCTTAAAGGGGACTAAGAGAGGGTAGTTAAATCCAGCCATGTTAATAAACTGCTATTATTTTAGGAAAATGTGCCAAATTCTAGAAGTCAGTCACCTTTTTCCTTTTTTCTCTGATTCCATATCAGCGACCCCTAAAACTGGCTCCCTCCCTCCTAATCCAGTAATCTTTTAATGCTGGACAGCTGCAGAGCTCAGTCTTGGACATTTGCCTTATTCTCTTAGTGATCTCGCTGAGTCTCGCGTCTTTAAAATACCATCAATATGCTGACTATCTCAAATTGTGTAACTACAGCCCAGAGCTCTATCCAAAACTCCCATCTATTTATGTTCCATGGCTACTTAATATCTCTACTTGGATATCTAATAGACCTTTAAAAACTTAAAATCTTTAAAAATGAACTGGTTTTCTCTGACAAATCTGTTCCACTTGCTAATTTCCGCATCTCAGTAAATAGCAAATGATGATAATGATTAAAAAATAAAAATTCAGTGTCTTAACTGATTTATTTTTTCTTTAACACCACACTTTTAGTCTATGAGGAAGTTGTGCCAACTATATTTCACCACATCTATTAATATTACACTGGTTTGGGTTACTGTGATATTTCACCTGAGATACTGCAATTATTTTATAATTGATTTAGTTCTTCCAACCCATGCCCTTGCTACTACAATCTACCTAGTACTCTAGCCAGAATGATCCATTTGAAATGTAAGCCAGATACTGTCACTCCTCTAATTAATACCCTGTGATAGCTCAACATTTTACTCAGAATAAGTCATTAAAATTCAATTTAATTGACTCTCTTCTGTGACTATATTGCTTATATCTCACACTCTCACTCACACCACTTAGTCACACTGAAGGTTTTTTTCTTAGACCCAGAAAAGAATGTTTTCATCTTGTTCTTTTTTCTTTTATCTGAAATACTAATCTCCCAAATATTATCTAGGTTGTCTTCCTCCATCATGTTATTTTTTTTTTATTTTATTATCTATACACATTTGGAATTTTATTTTTTAGAAAGTTACAACCATGAATGTTGTTTCAATTAGACACCCTCTTGGGTCTCTACAATGCTACTGAGCATGATCACAGGGGTTCCCAATGTTTAGTTTTAATCATCTTTTAAAGCAGGAAATGAAAATCCAACTCAGCACACTACCATTTCATTTGGTTTAATGTTTCTTTGCAAATGATGAAAAATACTAAGCTACAGACAAAGAATAATCATAATGTTGTGGCCAACATTATAAATATGGAATTATAAATTTAAAATATTTTCTGATTTAAAAAATAAATTTGATAGTCAGTACAGCTCTGTGGGGCCTCTGCATCTAGTAGGACCTGTCCTCTGGCTCCTGACTATGCTGCCTTTATCCACTTTTCCAGGTCTTCCACACCTGCCTCTTCTTCCTCCCATGTGTTCCATTAAAGGTCCAAGGGGGGTCTCTAGGACCACCTTATCCTCTTTAACCAAAGCCACCTTGGTCCATGCCCCGGTTGCCATGGAAGCCACCTCTGTCTCCATCGCAGCCACTTCTGAACATTCCACCTGGACCACCTTGGTCCATGAGGGCACTTCTTCCTACCTACATGCCACCAGGGCCACCTCTGCCTCAGTCACCACCTGGGAGTGAAAATGGTGGCATAAGGATGACTTCAGACTTTCACTGGTTGCATTCTGTTCTCTAGGTGAAGTTCTGGTTTCCACACCCCAAACTGGGGCACTGCCAGTCTCCAGCTCGGTGCTGGATGTGTCTTCCTCCAGAGAGTTTCCTCGTGAACCTCTTGGGAGGAAACAAACTCTGTCTCCTCCACCACATCCCAGGTGACTCGTGTGTTCTCCAGGACTTCATGGGCCCCCTGAACTTCCACTGAGCAGCGCTTGCATCTCCCCTGCATACTGTTTATCGGAGGCTTCTTTCAAGAAGAGAAACTAAATTTGTTCCCTTGAAAGTGTTTCCCAGCAAACTACTCCATGGCAACCTTGGAAGTTGGTGTGTCTTCATAAGACACTGTAGCATCGCCTTTGGATTTTTTTGTTTCCTTGTCCCTGTAGATATGGATCATGGGTTGTCCAGTTCTCTTGTTCTCTTAACAACTCCACACTGATTAAAGAAGTCTGCCAGGTCATTTAGAGTCACATTGTCATTTAATCCTTGCATATAAATTACACTGTTGTCAGCATCTTCACCTGGATTGACAGGTGGGCTTAGATCAAAATCTGCTCCTTCATCCTTGGGTTCACCAGCCTTGGGCCACCTTGCTTCCCAGGCCCTGTTCCACCAATCCCTCCCCGTCTCCCACCTCCATGATCAAATCCTCCTCTTCCCCTGCCCTGATTATCAGAACTACTCATGCTCTAATTTTCTCCTGGTCTGGAAAATCTAGATTCCTGCCATAACCACCCATGCTACTAGTAATACTGGTCGGAATGAATTCTGCTGCCATGTTGGCTATATTGACTTGGAAACTGGTTATAGGATTCATTTTCTTTTTTGAGGCAGAGGTAACTAGTGGGTGGCAATTGCCCACAGTTGCTTTGTTGACCATAGCTACTCTGTGGTCCATAGCTGCTCGGCTGCCCATAGGTGTTCTACTGGGACTAACTGCTCATAACTTGTCAGCTGTGTAGAGGAATAGCTGGTGAGGTGTTAGGATGGTGGTGCCCAGTGACTGGCTGCATGGGGTAGCTCCCAGGTATCTGGCTATATCTATAGTTACTCTGTCCACACCTCAGGCTCAACTGGTTATAATCCTCTGTTCTAGATTGAGGTTGACTAGTCTCAATAGGTATGTTATCATCCTGTGGTTTATAAACAAGGAAAGTCAGCTGCGTGCCAGATGCAGAGTGGGCCACATAGGAGGCCTGGATGGTAGTTACCCTAGCAGTGATGGTAGTATTGCTGGACAGGCTGACTATGCCTGGGGTGGGGTAAGGCAATTGGAGTACAATAACCTATGGGAGGCTGTCCATAAGAAGTTGCATACATTGTTTGCCCCTATTTCGCATAGGTTGTTTGCCCCTATTTTGGTCTGAGCCTGGGTATAGCTGACATCAGTGGGCCACCTCTGGGTGGGCTGTTCATAGGTTCTATAACTTTGTTGCACATATACCTGGGTGGTCTGCACATATCTTGAGTGGGCTGGGTGATATAAACACTGTAGCCCTGCTGGGCTGCAGCTTGGCTGTAGGTACTGTAATCCAAGGATACTATTTTCTTTCCTCATCATTAAATCCTTATTTATCATCTTTTTCATGAAGTCTACATGACATCTCAATATACTACTGTGTTCTCTTTTGATGCCCACCCACACACCCTGTTCATTGTTTCTCTGCTCTACTTTTTCTGTCTACCTTCTACTGTATAACATATTTAACTTATTTCTTATACTTGGTATTTATTTTTCACTAGCCTGCTAGAATGTAAGCTCCTTAAAGGCAATGAAATTTATTTGTTTGGGTACTAAATACTATTAGTCACTTTTCACCAATCAGCATATTCTCTAGGTAGAACTTTCTATCAGCTAGAATTCTTCCTTTCTCCTGACTGTGAGTTTGTCTACAGTTGCAGATTCAACTGACCCAATTAATAGGACCAATTATCACATAAAGGACCTTGCTGGACTAAACTTTCTTGTAAAGCACTTACCTCCAAATTTCCATTTTAACACTTAACACATCTTAGTGTCATAAATAGTGGAAGAGTTTGAATAGCTAATATTATGTCATTAAATTTCTTAATGTTCAGATTTCTTTTTGGTTACAGTATATGCTTTCAATAAGTACTTATATTTTACACTAATTTCAAATTTACTATTTTACAGAGATATTCATGTGTATGACTCATCTATAAAAAGATATTAAATGTTTTTATTTTCTTTATTTTTACTATCACAAATATATCTACTTTTTTGAATAAATAAGTTTTTTTTCTTAAAAACTTGGGATTTCAAAGCACAGTTCAGTTCACAACATTGCATAGTTCCACTGGGCAGGTAGAATTTCCACAGAATTAGAAACTTTAGAAGCTCTAATAATATACTAATTTTAATTGTGAGTACTAAAATTTATGCTCACTGTTTACTAGGAAGTAGTAGCCTTAATATTTTTATAAAATGAAAGGCTATAGAATTGAATCACTCTACTGTAAGAATTAAATAAGGAATTGTGTTTGAAGTTAATCTGTGGCCTATTTGGAAGGGCCTTAAAGAATGAGAATCAGTGTTTAGAGCAACATGTGCCGGCTTCTTTCCAAAGGGCATGTCATTGGATGTCAGTCACAGCATAACAGATCACACCAGTAATGGTGACTCACATTAGCTGGTATAAAGGAAAGACAGGCTGCATGTTTATATACATTTTCCTTTTCTAAATGTAACTCCACCCCTTCAAGTTCCCAAGGAATTCTGTTTTTTTGTAAGAACATAATGGTTGAGAACTAAGGCTATAGAATTTTAAGGAGGAAAACACAAAAGTGGGCTGATGACAGTAACTTTATATTCTTTACCTACTTTGGTAAAATGGTCAGTGAAATAGAAATATATTAATCCCACTCTATACAGGAGGGAACATATTTGGAAAGAGTAGGTGTCCCAGTATTGCCAAGCTGGAAATAGGTGGAGCCATGACATAGAACTATTATGCAGTTCTTTTGACTTACAACCTAAGGCTCTCTATACTATGCCACAAAATTAGAAAGTTGGACTAGATAATTTCTCAAGTCTCTCTCTGCTGAAAAGCCATGATTGTATTCTTCTATTCATGGAGAGATGAAGGAGGTCATAAGTTGAAGAGATGGGTAAATATTGAGAGTGGAAAGATGTGGAAGGCCTTTAACATGTTCATATGACCCAAATTGTGTAGTTTCTACTCAAAGAGTGTTCTTTTGCATCTGCTGGTACAGCTAGATGGAACTAGATAAAATGTACTTATTAATTTTGCTTATTTTTTGGAGACATTAAAGGATAGATACCTTTTAAGGAAAAATTTAAAAATTACATTCAGCAATTGCTGATTGAAAGTTCAATTGACTATAGCAGGATATTCAGTCAAAATTGAACTAATTACCATGTTTCATGACACTGATTTTTTTCTCCAATAGGCTGAATGTCTTAAATGTGTATCACTAACTAAAAGTGGAATAAGAAGGAAAAAAATACATTAAGGTCAGGTGAATCCATTGCCTATGCTCCCAAAACAATATTAATATTTTCCCAATGGTGCATCTGTAAAAGCAATAAACATCAGTCTTTAAAAATCATAAAGATTAGATTATTGAACTTGTGTTATAAGTAAATGAAAAGAAAATCATTGGTCAATGAGGTTAAGTATTAATTCCAACCCTAGTATCTAGGTTTTCTGACTCTTGGATTAATTTTCTTTCTAGGTTACCATGGTGATGGCTGTTCTTAACATATGAAAATAGTATTTAATGTTCAGACTGATTCTTTTGCCAAGTAACTATAATACACTTCTTTATGAGAAAGCTTATCAACAATGTTGGAAATATTATACTCCCTTTGGACTGATTAAGAAATCTACATAGCTTAGTCAGTTGACTCACAACCAAGGGGATACAAAAAAGACAACTAAGCACCATTAAATTTTCCTTTTTCTTCTCTGGGGCTTGCTCACTTAATGAAAATATTTTACTTAGTTAAAAAGTAAAATAAAACAAAATAAAAATTTTCATGGCAGTAAGTTAAATAAGCATGTACTTTTCTTGAACCCAAGCAGAATGTTTTATTCATTGTATCAGAGTTCTAAGTTCATGCCAGTTGTGTTAGTGCAACACTAGACTATTTCATGGCTATTAGCCAAACACTGTACAACTTAATATACACATGACCTGTTTTATATTTCAAAGATTGAGTTCAAATGAGGTTGAAATTTTATTTGGATTAGATATTTTCAAATCTTTATTTGTATCAATATTTTATATTTTAAATTCTTCATTGCTTTTAGCATCCCCATATGTTAAGAGAAAGTTAACATGTATTCATACTGTATTTCTAGGGTCCTTTTGTCTATTAAATCACAATGAAACTCAATGAAAATTTCTTTGTTTAAATACTGTGGTAATAAAATTTATGAAAATTAAATATATTGAAAGATCTATTTGTATCTATGAGTAGGAAAAACACAATTTCATGTATTCCAAAGCATGGCACAGGAAATAGATTGCTTATTTAAAATGTATTGGTAATTCAAAAATATCTTTGGGAACAGCCTGTTCTATAATAAACACTCAATAAAATGTTAACTATTCTCATTAACTATCTTGCATTCCTAACCAGCCAACTTTCCAAACCCATTAATTTCTAAGGAATTATATTAGATAGATTTCAGTTTTATTTTTCTCTTTTCTTGTGATTACTATAAATTAAGAAAAACTAAGAAGATACAAAAATCTAAGGGTCACTAAAAGACTCAGAAATTTCATTACATAGACAATTGACGCATGTTGCCTATTCCTAAAGAACTTTTGACTACTACCCACTCAGTTTGATCATTTTAGCTTTGTACTTCAATTTGTTTATTCTTCTGGGTAGTAATATAGTTAGCATGCTTGAGTCTGTTTCCTTGATATGATTTTAACTTCATGAAGTCAATGTTATATTTTCTGCCTATCACAAACTGCAGTATATTAGCCTTGATAGAAATTTTGGTAGCAAAATAATGTGTTTAATTTAATGGCTATTAGATGAAACTATAGAACGATTTGTTTTCTAAGTAGCAAATTAGTACAGTCTTGTTGAGTTATTATTATTTTTTTTACTACAGAGTAGCAAAATATCCAGTAGCACATATAAATATTAGCAAGCAAAGTGTTGGTTGTTCTGGGTCTTTGAGATAAACAGAGCTTTCTTTTATCTTTGGGAGTTTTCATATCATTAGCAACAGCAACTGCCATTTAATACATGCCTTCAATATACAGGGTCTTTTCTCAGTCTAGTGGACTGGGCTGGTAAGAATGCAGAACTCCAATTTCTACTACCAATAATGTCAAATATAAATATCAGATAAAATAATGAAAAAGTAAGTACTTATCAGAATTTAAAAAAAAAAATACACAACAAAATTAAACCACTGAGTAACAATACAGAAAATACATCAAGGAAGAACAGATGTCATCCATCAGAAACCATAATCAAAGTGTGTCCAATGCAGATTTGGTGGTCAGGACCAGATCTTTAATGTATCAGGGACGAAAGGCAGAGCCTTGGAACAAATTAGAGCTTACATACTATAATTGAGCTTCTGCACAAAATACAGCTCTTAGAAAAATTGCTCAATAAATAAAAAGATGATTAGAAAATCTCCATCTTTCATGCTACAGAACTCATTTAAGCTATACTTTCAGGGAAGGGTGGGTGTAAGGATTAAATATCATAGAATTATATCATGAGCTGAGGTCATATCCAAATTCATGCTCCTCATAAAATTTTTTAAAAGACAATATTTAGTTAATATTTAAATACTAATTATTATTAAGTAATACTATTAAAAGAATATCACAATGGTCCCATTAAAAGCAAACAATCCATGGAATCACTCATCCAGCCAGCTGAAAAATAAATCCCACAGTAAAAAATTATTACTATTGTTGAGGAAACACAACTTGATTATTCAATTTGATGTTTCATCTTTTGAATGTTGACCATTTATTTTGCTTCTCAGTATAAAACCCTCAAAGATTTTCCTTAATGGTGGATAAATTTAAATATCTATTTTGCTGAATAGAGTTTAAAAACAAAATTTAGGAAGTACATTCCTGCTAAACCACAACTGCTAACTTTTGTTTTATAATAACAAAGGCATCATCCATTTAATTAATTATGCTTCACCTCATTCCCAAAGCAGACATGAGGTAAACATGATGATCTCTAGAGTATTGCTTTTATCTTATATCAAAGACTGAAGAATTTAAAAGGATTTTTACAATCAGCACATGACTATATTTGAAACAGTGTAGTTTTTAACTAAATAAAACTACTTTGAAATTGATCTTCTCCAGTGAAATGATTGCATTAAAAATGTGTATTTAGATTCCACATATAAGTGAATTTGATATAGCATAATGCCCTCCAGTTTCATCCATGTTGTTACAAACTGCAGAATGTCTTTTTTTTTAAGTTGAATAATATTCCATTGTGTGTGTGTATCTATGTGTGTATATGTGTATATGTATATTATCTATTAATCTTACAAAAGACAGTTTATTCCACACTTTGCTATTGTTGATAGTGCTGTAATAAACACGAGTGTACAGGTATCTCTTCTAGATAAGGGTTTTGTTTCCTTTGGATATATACATAGAAGTGAGATTTCTGGATCATATGGTAGTTTCATTTTAAATTTCTTGAGGAACCTCCATATAGTTTTTCATAATAGCTGTACCAGTTTACATTTCTACCAACAGTGTACAGGGTTTGCTTTTCTCAACATCGTTGCCAGCATTTGTTTATAACATGTTTTTATGATAATAGACTTTCTAACAGGTATGAAAAGCATGAGGTAATAGTTCATTGTAATTTTGATTTGCATTTCTCTGATGATCAGTAATATGGAGCACCTTTTCATTCATGTGTTGGACATTAGTATGTCTTCTTTGGAAAATACCTGTTTAGGCCTTTTGCCTATGTTTTAGTTTTTGTTGTTGTTATCTTTCAATTGAGTTATGAGTTCTATATCTGTATTCTGGCATTGCTGCCATTGTTCCATGTATTTTTGCAATGCTTTTTGTAATTGACTTCAGAAAATGTACCAGCTTACTTTAGAAAATCCATTATATAATGGGTCAAAGGACAAGATTTCCTGTTCAATGCTTTCACATTTTATTCAGCTTAGGGTTTTTGTTGTTGTTGTTGCTTTTGGTGGTTTTCCCTCCATAACTGCTTAGCTATTATTTGTAACTATTTTACAGTTGGTTATTTTGATTTAAAGCTGCATGGCTGTACATATCAGAAAGATAAAGTATTTACTGTGATTTAAATTAGGACTCTCCCTCAAATTTATCACAAGTGTGACTCAGTTTTATTTGGATTTTTTCAGCCTACTTAGGGCAATATGTGTACCAAGTCAATATCATACATGTAGTTGACTGATTGCTATGAATTTGAAATATGTGAATTTGAGAACTGCCTTTATTCATTAACAAGTCATCCTTCACTCACAGTAATCAAGCTGCTGAAACATCACTAACAGAATATTTTCTCTGTGTTGTTTTAGTGGTCATGATGAATTTAAGTTGATCCATTCTGCACAATGCTATCTAGTTTTTTCCTGTGACTAATGGGCCATATCTGGCATGACAGTTTTGGATATTATCCTCTACCTTAATGGAAGAAAACAATGTCAACAAAATTTATAATGTTGGCTTCATTTACTAGAGCCAAAGAAACTTGAATTTATTATAAAACTGTTACCTAATCAAAAAGTTAGGAATTTTCTGGATAACTTTTTAACCAAAACAGAATTTAAGTTTTCATAAACTTTACTGACATTTTCTATATACTGTCAGTATTACATAAAACAATAATGTCAAATTAAAATGTCAATAAAAATAATGACTAATGTAGAAAAATATGATTCATAAAATATAATGCTGTTTGTCCTGGTTGTTAAGCTATTGTCCTCACTTCAATTCCTTTAGCTCTCATTCTTCTATACCTGTTTTAAGTTGGTCTTCAATTTTCTGTTATCAAGAAAGACATATGAGAGAGAATGTGTCGGCCTTCCCAGCACAGGGATGTTTCTTTTACTCTTGCAGCTGTTCATTGCAGTCCCCTGACTCATTCTGCTCTCAAAGAACCTGTGTTCAGTCGATTCTCAAAGCCATGTGGAAGCTGTTTCTAGGCTGACAAGACACTGATTTGTGTCTAGGAGGGCCCTCTCCTTCTAAGATTCTGGATTCCCTCATCTCCTTATTTCTTCAACTAGATGGGTAATTTCTCCTTTCAGTTATTACTACTTTGTTATTTCAATATTTCTTCTTTTTTAATACTCCAAACATTTATTTGACCAATCTCATATAATAGCAAATCCTGTACGTTGAAATAGATAATAATGACTTTATTTTCTTTATCCTTCTTATGGACTATCATAAGAGAGTTAACTTTCCTGGAGATGATCTAATTTTAATTGAAAAAAAAAAAAGTAGAATTTTTCAATTTATGGTTTACCTATTAATGTCAATCAACAGTTTATTGTCTATTTATACCAATTTCTTTTTTTGTTACTATATTTAAAAATTATTTGAGACATGTATGAAGTGTGAGAGCTTAAATAATTATCGTGGGACACCTGTTTTTGGTTTTGGTGTCATTTTTGTTTTTTGGTCTAACCTGTGACCTTTGGGGAAATTATTCCCCGTCATCTTCAAACACACACAATATGCCATGTGATTCTGGTTTGCCAATTATAAAACCACATGTCACCTAACTTCAGAAGTGGACTAGTCAGATTTTCTTTCCCAAGAATGTTAATCATGAGTACAGACCCAGAGGTAATTTGGATTGAACTATCCATGGCAATGTCTAAAGTAATGCAAGCATTTTAGCTTTCAATAACTATGGTTACTGTTCAGAAGCCTGATTCTTTAATGCTTCCTTCTATCCTGGGAGCTAACAAATACATTTTGTTTGTTTAAGTAAATAATGATTGTTTTCTTAATATATATAGCAGTTTTGCTTATATATTGCATTTTAGATGTTTGTTTTTCCACATGAATTTCTCAGCTATGTGTTTGAATAACTAGGAAAAGATATATTTCCCATTTTTAATCATAGAATTAGAGAATCATATCTACTCTAATACATTTGTACAGTGACATAATGTTTTTATGTAATAGTTTTAATATAAACTTCAGGAAATACAATTGGCACTCTAATTGTTTATGTATAGAGTTAATTATATTTAGGAAATTGGTACTTAATATTTTCCAAGCTTATTTAATAATAATAAAATATATGGAACCAAAATTAAAGTTATAGCTTAAGTTCTCTCTTGGTACACATAAAAATTACTAGTGTCTCACTCATTTTATTAATTTGTATATACATTTATTCAAAAATATATATTGTATTCCATATGCTAGACCCTGTGGTAGATATTAGAAAGGAAGAGTTAAAAATAATTCTGTCATCAAGGGAGTGATGAACAATTACAGCAGTACTGTGCAGCATGATAAAATTTATTATAATGGCAGGCACAGGGTGCTGTAGAGACATAGATGAATGTCATCCTGTCAGCTTAGAAAGAAGAAAAAAGTTTATAAGAAAATGTGATAAGAAAAGAAGAAAAGAAAAAAAAAGACAATAAACCTATACAAAAGAAACTAAATTTTTTCACTGTTTCTTTTTTAGAACAAAAAATCTGTGAGGGAAATATGTGAAATCAGGCAATAGACAGGATCCATTAACCCTTGTATGCCAAGCAAAACTTTATTTATTGCTTGATATCCTGTTAAAGAATGAAACAATAATTAAAGACCATGTAGATCTATTTTTTTGTGATTGTTCATTGTTGTGGCAGGTAAATTACTTAAAATAATTCCTCCTTTCATTAAAAATTATTCAACAATTAATAGCAGTAATTTATACATTATAAATGCAATACTAAGTAACCTTTCCCCTAAACTTTTATTAAGGTTGTGATTCTTTAATATAAATTTGTTCAGCAACCAATAATAATTCTAGATATATGGAACTCAACTGATAATTTATGGAGTATATATATATTTATTAGAAATATAAATAATGTTTATATTTGAAGTGTCACAAGATGTAAGTAGTCACAACTCGGTTATGTCTAATATGGGATATTTATTTCAATTTGTTGTATTAGCTGCTAATAACACTGTTTTATTGAATCTCAAAAGCAGTGCAGTGGGAAATTTGCCAGTAATAAAATCTTGCCAATAATAATGTCCCAGTTTAACCCAATAATCATCCAAACACTTCTAATTTAAAACTCACTTTTAAAGGTTGAGGTTTGTAATGATTTTTGTTCTCAGTTAAAGGTTGCTTTTACAGGCATCCATGCCCCTCTCAACTAAGCATTCTGAGTGGGCATCGAGGCTACCCTTTAACCCAGTGAATCATCCTAATTATCATTTACTATGTTTCAGCTTCAATAATAAGCACTAATTCTTTTTAGTAATTTTTTAAAATGGCAATTCTAAGTACTCTTGTGCATTCACCCCCCATCTACACACATATATATACAGATATGTGTGTAAAATTTATTTTTACATATATATGTAAAATTATATATATATATGTATATATATATATGTATATATGTATATATGTATATATGTATATATGTATATATAAAACATTTCTTTGCCAGGTAAGTGTTGGCTTTACCCAAAATTAGTTTTTAGCAGTAGAAATGGAAGTGTTTTTCCTTATTTTCATTGAGTACGAATGGGAACTACTTGCTTATTTTTACAAAACTCCTGAAGTAATTTCCTTGGTCTCTTAATGGCCCAAATGGTTTAAATGGGAACCAATCACTGGTAAAGACAATGAATTTAGGCTATCATTATTTTGGCTAATCATCTAAGGGGGAATAAATATTGGGGATCAATCACAATATCCACTATAACCAAATAACATTTTATTTAAATGAAGCTCAAGTGCTCAGAATTAGAGTAATTATAATTCTTGGTTTATTATACACTCTTGCCATTAGTCTATGAATTATTCAATTTTGATATATATGTAGATGGATGGATGGATGGACATACAGACAGATGGATAGGTAGAGAAATAGGTAGATCGATGGAGGGTGGAGGAGAAAGAAAGAGAGGGAGAGGGAGGAAGAAAGGGAGAGAATATTTTTAGTCTTAAAATAAATGTGTTTTGATTTTAGAAAAACTTAGAACTTAAAAGTTTAGTTTCTAGCTTTGGGACCTAGAGCAAGATATTTACATGCTAATAATAAAAGCTAACTCAAAAACTTCTTTTGAGAACTGAATGAGGTAATTCATTTAAAGCCATAATTTATTATCTCATCATCAAGACATAATCATGGTGTACTTTTTGTGGTCTTCTGCTTTCTCTACAACCAGATATATATAGTGAAAACTTTTTCATTTTGGTGTGCTGGTTCTCAGAACACACTGTCAGAAAAATACAAAAATGTAATTAATAATTTGGGAAATGTGAAAATCCAGTATCCATCTCAGTTCTTGGCTAAAACAGCTTCCCTAAATATATTTTCTTTTTGCATATTGTCTCTGTACCCTTTTGTTTTCTCCTCTTTCAATCTTTTGCAACTTTCTTACTACCCAAGGCCCCACTTATCCAGAGTACTCTACTCACAAAGTGCCATAAGCTATCTTACATTATTCTTTTGCCTATTCCTGTTAACCCTGGATGGAAAGATAAAGAGAGGGAGAGGGGGAGTGTAAAGGGAAAGAGAAAGAGAATGAATGGGAATGAGAATGAATGTGAGATTTGAGGTGGAGAACTACATTTATAAATGTTGGTTAAAGCACAATTGAAAGGGCACCTTTAAACATTGATGCTGATAGAGTTAATAGATTCAAACATGCAGAAAGCTTCTTGCTAATGGGCATCAAGAATCTTCATTCATGTATTAATTTAATTAACATTTAAAGAACACCTTTCATATGCCAAGAAATGTCCTAAATGTGAAGAAACAGGTGAGAACGTAAGTAACAAAACATATGCCCTCAGCAAATAACATTGTATTTAGGGTAGAAGAAGATACACAACAATTTTTACAATGTCTAGTGGTTTAGGTGGTAATAAAGGCTATAACAAAAAGTAAAATATGAACAAAGTGAAAAAATGTTAAGGTAGAGAATGCCTTGTTGCACATGATGGTCACTTAGGTGGTGGGCATCTCAGATAAGTGTTGCATAAGCAAAGACCTGAAAGAAGCTTGGAAATGAGCCACATTGCTTTGTGGGGGAAGAGCAATCCATATAGATGGAAAAGTGTCTAAAAAGTGCCTGGGGAAGGAGCATGTTTGACATGTTTGAAGTAAAACAGGTGGTGAATGTAGAAGGTGCAGAATCCACAGAGAAAGAAAGAAATCAGAGAGATGGAATAGCCAAATCAAGTAGGCTTTATAAGACATGGTAAAGACTTTTAGTCAGTGAAATAAATGGACAGTCTTTAGTATATTTTGAACAGGAGAGATATGACATGACTTAGATTTTAACAATATCCTTCTGGCGGTGGATAAAATAAGAGGGAAAGGATAAAATAATTCATGTAAGACACGATGGTGCTAAAAAATATATAGTTGCAGTGGCACAAGTGTTAAGAAGTAGGTGTGCGGCACATTTCACAGAAAGATCAGTGGGATATGCTAGTGGAATGGATATACATTTTCAGGAAATATGAACATCCTAAAATGACTCAAGTTTTTATTTTACTCAGCAACTGAAAGAACAGAGGTGCCACTAATTGAAATGAGCATAAAACTTGGAGAACAATTTTTGTGAAGTGGAATCCAAAGGATTTTTTTTTCTTTCTTAGATGTTTTGAGCTTCAGATACTATTATTGGAAACATTATTTAGTTAGACTTATAACTTCTGATTTTAGGAGAGTAGCCTGGATTAGAGCTTCACAGTCAAGACTCTTCGGTATACAGTAGTTTAAGCCATAAGAAGGATGAAATTAACTAAGGAGTGAATCTAGGGAGATCTTGAAAATTGTACTTGTTCTTTAAACCAGGAATTCCATTTTTAAGGAGTTATCCAAGGCTTATAATCATACATGCAAACTAAGATTCCCCTACAAGAATATCATCACAAGATGTTTTTTACTACAAGATTTTTAAAAATTAAATTTTTTTTTTTATGAATTGATTTTGGTGAAGCTATGAAATTAAATTGAAAGCCTTACTTACAAATAGTACTTAATGGTGTGTGTGTGTGTGTGTGTGTGTGTGTGTGTGTGTGTGTGTGTGCATGCGGATATATTAGAAGTGCATGATTAACTATTCTTACATTTCTAAGAAGTAATTGGGAAAACATTGCACATAACTATTGAGTTTTAAACATTATGTATTTTAAACAGTTTATATCCATTTTTACTTTGAATAATTGCTCTCAATTTTACTTTAATATTAAGTTAATTCATGGTATAGATATGATCAAAGCTGTTTGCTGAAGGACTTAGGCTTTTTGCTTTCATGTATATCTCTTTTTTGCTGAAATACTAATACCACACTCCATGGGAGAACTAAGAAATTTTCATGGTACAAACCCCTGAATTTTAAACAAAGGTATTTACTTTGAAACTGTGGCTTCTCAAGCATTCACAGAAGTGAGTGAGTTTTCAAATACCACAGTCTGTTTTGCATGATATTATCAGGGAAAAGTGGCTTCTTGTGAGAAGTCTATTGATAATTTGTAATGTGATTATAAAAGTGAAGCATATCATTTATCTGATAGATTTCTTATGAAACCTAAAAAAAGCTAGGCATAAAAATCATTATAGGAAAGATACAGTAAGCCTTGAGACTAGTACTGAATATTTGGTAACTCTTAATGTTACACATACTAATATAAATTTGATTTTCTCTATTTCTAATTGATAGTCCAAATTATGATATCAGACATATTTTTTCTATGATGACACTGGGGGAGATGGTGATTTGGATTGACTTCTTTAAATAAAATTATCTAATATACATACCATATTAATTCTAAAATAATTTATAACTTGTGTCAGCAAGTATCTTACTTTGATACTTTGATACTAAGAGAAGTATCACACTTCTCTTAGCTAAGGGAGTCTCCTATATATAATTTAAATTATGATAGCAATATAAATAATTTCTGTGTGTGAAAAAAAGTGAAGTTCACGTGAATTGAATAACTAATGTTTTATTATCTAGACCTACACATGTGTTCTGCCTTATTTCATCCTCAAATATAAATTTGGAGTAGGTAAATATATTTTTGTATTTAATAAAATCTAGAAACACTTCAGAATCTAAAGTATTAGTGGCTAAATAACAAGAGTCATTTTGTGATGCAAATTATATATTTTATAGCTGAGAAAAGTGAAATGTTTGAAAAGTTCATTTCTTATTACTTTAAAATAAATGTGGAAAATTCTACTCTATCCACATACAAATCATTTCTATAATCTGACAGTTTGGAAAACAGCTTTATAAAATGAGTTTTTACAATATGCTACTTTCTTTGATAACTTTATACCATTTTCCAAATGTGTTTAGCCTTGCACACATATTCTAAAGAAGCTGTCACACAAAGATATCCCTTGTATACATTTAAATAATGAACAAAAACACATAAAGGCAATTTCAAAAAACTTTCTTGTAAAAGTTGCAGGAGTTCTCCACATAATCCCCCCTAATCAGCCCAATGTAATTGTCAAATAAATTATTCTATAATTAAGAAGGAAGTCGTTTTTAAGTACTCACACTAATGAAACAATTCATAATCTATAATAATGACTTAAATCATGGCAATCTATAAGCATGCTCAATATTACACTCTTTAGTGATTTTTTTTAAAATTTCATCTCTTCTGCTAGTAGTTTATCAGAAAGTAGTAACCAATAGATTGATTTAATTTGAAACTACTTATCTCTTCTATAGGACTTGATGTGATAACATATACAAACATGCTCATAGACCAATAAATAAAATAATAATAGTAGGAAGACTCTAGAATATGCCAACTTCTGTCTTTATAACAACCAGATAGTCAGGATAAAGAACTGAGCAGGTAAAGAGACAACAAAATAAGCCATCTTCATAGACCTTGTCTCCACCAAGTCAATTCTCTTCATACTCTGATCCATTGAACTTAAAATTAGCAAGTGGAATATTGAAGAAACTCCCCAAGAAAACGGTATAAAAACATCAAATTGTATACTTTAATTAGACTATAATTTTTCTTTGAGGGGGAATACTGTCATCTTTGCCAAAGAAGAAAGCATTTTTTATGCCAAAGTTAATATGACAATTCTGAGATTTGAACTTATCCATTTGGTGGAAAGCTAGCAGGAAGTGACAGACTCAAACATCTTGCTGCTTAACTTTGATATCTCTATAATATTTGGGCAAAATTCTCATTATTTCTTTTATGAATTTGAAAAAGTACTTATTTATTTTTGTGTTTTGGAAGTTGAAATGTGTTCCCGAATGTGAGAAATCCCTTTTACTTCACCATATGCCATCTTGTCTTTTTGACACTCCAAGCCTGGAAATATCTCAAGTGTGCAGACTTCTGATTTCCAAATTATCTACTGCCAAGAAGGGAAGTGGGTATCTGAAACTCAGCCACAGACCTTGGCAAATTTCAAATTCAGAATAAAACTTTCACTTTAAAATTGTGCTCAAAAGTTGAAAGGGATTTTTTTATGTCTAATCTGTGTCCTATTGCAAGAGTTACTAAGTGAAAATTATTATAGCCTAGTTTGAAAAGCTCCCCCACTCTCTCTGGGCAGTTTTTAAGGATTAAGAAGTAGGTTAAAGTTTTTATCCTTTGACATTTAAATTTCACAATATAAAAAATGACAAATTCCTGATTGCTGAAGAAAGCACATCTTCTGGGACTTTTTTCACAGTAGATATCACTAACTTTTCAGATATCTGAGCAAGTTTCTAGTCCATAAAGTGTGGCTTGTCTAATAGTAGAATGAAATATCTGTGCACCTCTAAAGAGAAAAGCAAATTGTAGTTATGCCATGCTATTTATTAAATTTTTATTGTGACTTTAAAAGTGCTCTAATTAAAATTCTAAAAAAGAAAAAGTCACATCAAACATTTCTCTATTCACAAGTCTAGTTTTTGATCAGTTATAATATTATACTGCAATCAAGGAATTTATAATTCAATGGAAGTAATGAGAGATTCAAATTGCAGACAGGAAAAAAAGTTTAGATAGTTTCATTCATTCAGAATACAATTTGTGTCATTTATTATATACTTTGTGATATTAAAATTTTTTAAAGTAAAAACAAAAAAATCCTTGAATTCTAGAAATGACAGGCCATGACAATCTAAAATCTTCTTGCTGTATAACATAAAACATAGCTTAACTAACTGAAAAGAGAGAGAAATATTTATGTGTCAAAAAACAGAGTGATAATTTATTGTTGCTTGGAGAATGCAAAGGTGCTTGTCTCAGCAATTTGGGATTGAAAATATATAACTCCCACAGGGAGACAAGGAGCAAAGCCTTTGTGCAAAGTGATGTGCAAGTTGGAATTGAGACCTCATACAGAAAGCTACAACCTGAAAGAATCGCAATTTCAGTAGAAAGGTACAAAGAGAAAGGTCTGTCTTTATGTACCAAATGATAAGTACTCATGTATGTCTCTGCCTTATTACCAGGAGGTGGGGGAGGGGAGGAGATTTTTTTGAGAATTCATTCTACCTTATAAATATGTGAATTTAGAATTATAATACTTAAGTTGAGGGAACTGCCTTAAGAAAAAACTACCTCTCCAAAAAATATCTTAGGACTAGTAATATCACTGGAATTCTTGGCAAAAAGAAATATGAAAACACTCTAGAAGTACATTCATACAAAATATCATGGATGGAATTAAATGTATTAATAATAAATATAAATGGAGATAAAACTTGCCAGATAAAAGGCAATAATTCTGATAGAAAGGAAAAATCTACAGATACTCATAAAGAATGCAGAGGTACTGTTAATAATAGAATATGAATAGAGAGAGAGTTAGTATGCCTATATAAAATATCACAAAATAAAGTTTAAATTTTTTTAAGTTTTTAAGTATAAAAAATGGGTTTTCTCTAATAATAAAAATAAACCAAATGGTGTACATATTCAGAATATATACTAAAGGGCATAATCTCAAAATATATAAATATAATGGAGTCCTAATTAAAACATCACCAAGATTCTTTTTAAATGAAATAATCAATAGGATCAAAAAAATGAAGAAATAAGAAAAAATAAAGGTGTTTATACTACCAGATACCACACATAAATTCTGTAATAATTAAGATAAGGTACTGACCCAGGATCAGAAGAGAATAAAATAAGATCAAGAAATAAATTCCAGATTATACAATATTTAATCCATAATTACAATGGCATTTCAAATCAATGAGGAAAGGGCAATCCAATATGAAAATCACTTTGGGATCACTTGGAAATACATTGTTAAAAATGATCATTTAATCACACCATTTATTTAAAATAACATGTATATAGCTAAATGGGAGATAATCTAGGTAACTATTGGAAAAAAATAAAAATGTCTTTATTATTCTGGAAAGGGGGAGGTTTCCTAAGCATAAATGAAAAACGTCATAATCATAAAAGCTTACATACAAATTAAAATAGAAAAATTGTTAATAATACAATAAATAATAGTTGTAAGAGACTATAAAATAGAAAAACTATATAATACAAATTTAACCACTTTAACTTGTAAAATGATCCTGAAAACCAGCTAAAGAAAAACAATGGGTAAAATGATATCTACTTGTCATTACATTTACTTATGCAATGAATATATAATGATAATGTAAAAAAATATATAATCACATAAATGAATGTAATAAGGAGATACCATTTTATCCCAACATATTGGGAAACAATTTTAAATGAACTGTTTTTCTCCTTGGTATGGTGTAAAGAAAGATGATCTTGGTGAGAGTGTACATTGGAATCACATTTGAGAAGTAATTTTATGGTATTTATTAAAATTAAAATATTCACATCAATTGACCCACCCATCCACCTAAATACTTGACATGGGAGGAGCATTGTTCATAAAAGTAAAATGTGAAAGTATATATCTCTAATGGAACTTGTTAATGCCCTCCAAATGGCACATATTCAAAGGTGAGAGGCATATATGTCTTAAGAACATTTATTTACCTGATAAGAGAAAATTTTTAAAGTGTATACATATAGAATATCATTATGTTGTGCACTTTAAATATCTTACAATTACAATTTTATTTGTCAATTATACCTCAATAAAGCTGAAAAATTAAAATAAATTCATTAATGAAATTTAAGAAAGAACTTTTATTTATACATGATAGAAACCAATTTTAGCTAGCTTAGATAAATAAAGGGGATAATTCTAAGAAAACAAGCCAGGAGACCATTGGCAGAAGTGCAATCTAGCCTTATCAAGCCTTATCAAGCACAAGACGAAAGACTGGAAAAGTATTAAATACAAACTTACTTTTTAAATTCTATCTTCCTTAATTTCTACAGATTCTTTCATTGGTATCTGTGGGTGATTGGTTCCAGACCCCTTATGGATACCCAAAATCCACAGATTCTCGTTTCTTATGTAAAATAACATAGTATTTGTATATAACCTTTGTACAATCTTCCACATACTTTAAATAATTTTCAGATTATTTATAATACCTTATACTATGTAAGTAGTTATTATACTGTATTGTTTAGGGAATAATGACTAGAAAAAAAAAGTGTGTGAATGTTCAGTACAGACACATTGTTTTGTTTTGTTTTTAATTTAAATATTTTGACCCACGATTGATTCAGTTTACACATGCAGAATCCATGGTAATGGAAGGCCCACTATACTTACTGGATTGCAAATCAGCTTTTTCTATTTCTTAGTTCACATAAGAGAATATAGTTTCTGAGTCCACTTGCTATAATTTTAAATATCTGCATATATTTAGTTGTTATCCCAGTTCCAAATTTCCAGGAGACAGAGTTGGATTGACCTGATTTAGGCCAGATGTCTTCTGCTGGTCCTCAGAAAGAGTTGGTACATTTAGGTTTCATGTGTGGAAATGGAAAGAGCCATTCCAAAGAAGAGGGGATCATTATGATTTTGGCATCAACCTCAAAAAAATTCTCAAAAGAAATTATGCATTTGTAAAACTGAAAAAAAAATTTCTGAGCAAATTCATATGATAAATTAGTGGGCTTAAGTAGAAAAGTAAGATTTTGATGTAGTCATTGGAAAATTGGCAAAAGGATTTAATATGTGAAATGTTCTCTCATTGACATTTATGATCCAGATTGAGGGACATTACTATTTTTACCATAACGCCTACTGTAGAAGCAAAGAACATGAGTGGAAATGGTAGGGTTGATCCAAAGTTGAGATTTGGTTGAAGATTTGACAAAAACAAGTGACTGTGAGTAAAAAAAGGAAACCTATGATAATGCACCAAAGAAACTTTGTTCAGAAAAAAAAACAAAAAACAAATAAAGGTGCAAGTCATGAAGTGGGTCAAGGACAACTAGTCAAGGGACTGAAGGTATTAATGAGATCAAAGTACAAGTGTCAAGAGTGCATAAAATTAGAAATTCTAAAAGAACAAGAGATTATAGTGGATTTACAGTAAAATTTAAAATTTCAAAGTGGAACATTTCCCACTAGGGTCAAGGTTCATAGTGACTGTGTCAGGCATTGCTGAAATGCAGTTATTGTAAAGGACATAGGAGTCAAGAAATCAGTGAATTTTGATGCCAAGCCATCAGATTTTTTTTTTTAATATATATCTTTTAAGCAAGACAACCCTTGATTGAATTTACAGATTACAAGGATCTTGTCAGTTTACAATCCCTTTTTCAATTTTTTTATTTTTTATACCTGCAGCACCTGGTCTTTCTAGGTGGTCTCCCATCCAAGTACTAACCAGGCCTGACCCTTGTTAACTCAGCTTTGTTGTCAGTGTGGACATTAAGCATGCTAACAATGATACTTGTATGTCTGTATCTTAATTGACTGTAGAAGGTAACACTTATAATAAAAGTTCTGATTCTGGAACTCTGTTCTTTAGACTTCGTCTCTATGTAATCATTCCCTTACATCCTTTGACTAGACAGATATGATCACACTGGACAATTGACAACAGGATCAATAATTCTAATAATTAGTCTGAAACTATAAAAATAGTGAAGTTTTAGATATTTATGAAGTCTAGTTAAAGGGAAAAGTTTTAAAATACATAAAATATTATTCAAGAGTATCTCTAATATACCTTGTTGATTATTTTAACATCTCTAAAAACCCCTTAGGTTTCATTCCTATTTATACATTTTGAAATCTTTAATACATTATGAATTCATACACATCATTTACTTTCACTGTGTTCAAATCAAGGACATTACTGTTAACTCTCATTTATATTTTTATTTTACACAAGTTAAAAAAAAGCCACAATTTAAATAAAAGGACTTAGCTGTGTTCTTACCTATTAGTAAAAAGAGAACAAGCTGAAGCTTTGCTATAAATGCTCCTCTGGGGTTCATTCTGAGGTACTCTGTTGCATGGGAAAACAGAATATGTTTTTCTCTGTTTCTAGTTGCAACCTTTCTTAGGCAGCCACAAAAGAATTACCAAATTTCCTAACAACCAGTATTTTAGTGACAGCTTGTGTATTGGAATATGCTGGTAAACTTTAACCAGCGTTTGGATAGCTAACTCCCCATGAAATAATCTTGTGTTTTTCATCAGTGTACTTCCTTTTTCAGTATATAGAAACTATAGCTTGCTCTTAGATACTTGTTTATCAACTTTATTTTTTAATATACGATAATGAAACCAGCCTCAATGATTGTACATTTTCCCTTCATTTAATATATGCCATCTTACTATTGATCATCTTGACAGAATATATCCATTGTTCTTCTCACTCTCAAAAAATGCCCCATTTTGCACAATAAAATTATATGGTCATTCTGGTTATTCATATGTATTTATTCTTACTTTCTTGCCCTATTAGAAACTGTCTTTCCTTTATACCAAATCTCTTTCTACCTACTCTTGCCTATGTTTGGGATATTTCTGTCACATATCAAAAACCCAAAACAAAATCAACAATGGCTTAACATACTAGGTACTATTTTAAAAATAATTCTATGAGTTGACCCTCAATTCTTTTGTTTCACATGGTATTATCTGTGGGCAGTGACATAATTAGAAAGTTCAAAATGGCTTTACTCACATGGACAGGATTTGATACCTCTGCTGGATAGTTTGGCCAGGGCTATTGTCTGAGTTCTCAGTTCTCCTCAGATTCAAAAGCAGGAGAAATATACTTCACACTTATGCAGGGATGATTATATTGGGAAAGAGATCTTGGGCTGAGAGATTGTTGTGTTACTCTGTTAATTGTCAGATTCAGGTGCACATCTTCAAACGACCTGGAGCTGCTGGGGCCATGTCCAGTCAGTCTTTCATATATTCTCATCCTGAACTTTATTGAGCGTTATCTTTTTGTCAGAGTCATTACCATTTCTTTTAGCCCAACAGAGAATATTTTTATAATTGTAAGCACATTACATTTCTCACTCATATTCTTTCTCTCTTTCTCATCTTTCTCTACTATATTTAATCATTTCTTCAACAAGACTGCTCTGCCTTGATAGTTGTTGCAATTTGACCTACTTCCTCATCAAGGAGAGTTAGTTATATTTAAAGTATACATTTGAAAATTTTGCTAGATAAAATGATTATTTTTAACTTTTTCACTGCCACTTTGAAATTGTTATACAACCGGTTTTTACTAAAAGTTCCTGTTCCTAAGACATGTGTAGATACTTTACTGCTTCTTCACATTACTTATATAAATATTTTTGTGTCACTGCTGTTACTTAAATTTGCTTCATGATTTATTCTAAATCTACCAAGTATCCTATGTGATGATTGCATCTATCCAGCACTTTCACTTTACACACTCAACTCTAAAGACCTCCACCTATTTGGAAGTTGACTTTCATGGTCAACCCCTAGGTCTAAACATTTTTTAATTAAACATTTCCAAGAGATTTGCCTTTTGCTTAAATACTCATTCAGTGTTCCACAGAGCAAGACTGATGCTGTACTAACATAGCTAAAGTGTTGCTTGGATCTATGTGGCCCGAGATGGCTTATCATAACTGCCTTCTAGCTAATGAAAAAGGGAAATGGAATAGAGCCAGTCCCTTTCTTTAATGAGTACACTATAGAAATTGAACTCATCATATTTGACCACATCTCCTTATTTGGACATAGCCCTACCAGCTCTGGTGGAATAAATTCTGCATGACTATTTAACCAGCTAAAATATTGGGATTCTCTTACCAAGGGAAGAAGAATATTGGTGGGAGATGGGGACATTTTTAGGTTGCTACAGTTGATAGTTGAATGTTCTTAGGTCTTCTAGGATCCTGGGATATTGTTATCTATTTCTACGCAATGTAATTTAGCAGATAATAAACAGAATTGGTAGCATTTGATTTACATTCTATTATAAATCTAAAATTGAGACCATGATTTAACAAATATATATGGAACTAATGAATGACTTTTAAACATTAATATTGTTTCAGTTTTCCCAGAAAGTACAGTTATGATAGTGAGCGAATAGAGACATAAACTACTGCTGATTTAGCCTGGGCAAGTGCTCCAGTTTGCTATTGTCAAAGGAACAGGTTATTTAGAGTCAGATAGACCTAAATACTAATAATCATCACAGCTCTAATACATAGTTACTTACTGTCTTTAAATTTATTACCCTCATCTGTAAAAACAGAGCTAATTGTTATTTCAAGGTTAAGAAGATTAGAGATAACATGTAAAGTGCCCATTGGTGCCTGGTCTATGTAAGACTTATAAAATGGTGAATATTATCATTAGTATTTTATGTGTTGATCCTGTTCTTGAACATAAAAGCAGATATAAACTGCTTTATATCTACTAAACATATTCTTTGCTAACATCTCCAAAAATTCAAACAGTCTCAATTTGACTAATACAAAATTATTTTTTTTTAAAATCCACTAACTTTCTGCCTATATTTTGTTCTGGCAAAGCACTGACTTTGCTTAACTAGTACAAATTGATATCTAATTTGTTTTGTAAAAACCCTCATAGCTTTCTTCAGATAATCTACTATTAGTTGTCTCTCTCAAACCAAATCCCTGATTTTTCTTCTTCTGTTCATTTTCTATCCACAACCCTATCTCAATAGATGACCTTACTTCCTACTTTAGAAAGGGCAATATCAAAGTCAAACATGAATTTCCACATAAATTTATACAATAACTAGAAATAGTTATATAATAACCTTTCACTTCTTACCAAGAGGAGATAACATATCTTTTCTGAGAAACATGAAGTATTCTGAGGTTTGGTCTTATTTAAAGGGATATCTTATTGTGAGAGAAAAAAGTTACAGTATCCAATGCCTAAATATGTTTTTCCTCATTAACAGGGCCTAAGTTTAAAAAAAAAATGCCTTTAAATTTTAGTGAAAATGTGTTCTGCTATGAAGAAATCCAGTTATATCAAATACATGAAAGTTAGACTCAATAGGATTCTTAATCATAGTAAGGTTTTTTTTAATAAGAAAAAATAAAAGAATGTTACCATCATTATATAAAAATACAAGACAGAGTATAAGCCAGATTGAAAATAACTGGCAGTCAGCTTTTCTTAATAATAACTTTTTTTAATGATTTAATTACCTAAAGTAACTGCATCCAGAAAAAAATGGCCTGTGATTTTTAAAGAGCATAATATTTCTTTGTAGCTTTATCTTACGGATACTAAAAAGAATATATGATTGATGATCTTTGATACTATTCTATTAATCATATAGAATTTTAAAATATACATTGTTATTCATCCCATAAAAAAAAGATATTAATCTGAGCAAGTTTCTTGGCACTCCATTTGAAAGAGCAGTTAAAATACCCAAAATCTGAAACATAACTTTATTTTCTTATTATGAAAAAAACAATGAAAATGGAAAATTTTGACTGAATTTCATTACATCAAAGTTTTGTATTGTGAAACATTAGCAAAATTCAGTGAGTTAAGCAAATTAAAGTCATCAGCATCTGACGATTTGCTTTTGAAAACTATGATTATGGATTGAATGATTAACAACTATTTTGAAAAGAATAAATGACTTTTTTACTTAAATACAATTTCATCTTAAGATTTTTTTATTCATGCAAAAAAAATTAAGAGGAAAATTAGTGTTAAGAAAATCTTTTAAAAACATTACTTTTGCTTTCTACCAGATTACCAGTGATTTTCTTCCAAATGCAATTTTTATCTTCTTTTCTGTAATCGACTATCTTAACTATTTTTTTTTTCTTGCAATCTTCCCTCTCTTGACTTTCATTACCACAGTTCCTTGTGTTTCCTCTTGTGCCTCTGGATTGCTTCTTTTTAGGCTCCTACTTACTTAGCACCTTCTTTCTGGCCTCTTTCTCAGCACTGGCAGCAGCCATGCACCACCCACTATCTTCATCCTTCTCCTTTGTCTTACTCTTTCTGGTTAACCTGCATGAGTCTAGTTTCACCGAGACACCCAACATCTGATGATAGTCCCCAAACCTACTTCTCTAGTTTTTATTTTAAAGAATCTTAATTTTCAGTTGAATTTGTACATCCCCTAAACTTCAGATTCTTATTGTAAATTATTTGCTGAATATTTTTTATAAACAAACTTTAAGTACTTAATAGTGAATAATTCAGCAGTTGAACTAATTTTCACCTTCTTCATCACAGATCTGCTTCTAACTTTTTATACAAAAATATTGATAGATATCTGCATCATATATCCAAGTAATTATTGGATCTTCTTTATCTCCTGCTCTCAAATACACACACATTTGGTCACCATGTTCTTTAATACTTAAATTTGAAATACTTATCGATGTACATCTATTCCTTTATCAGTCTTTCTCATCAATCTCTTGATCCCAGGACTAAATTAAGCTATTGTCACATTTAGCATCTTGGAAAGCTCTCCATGTCCTTATGCACAGTCTGTCTCATCCAGTAAATCTTTTATACTGTAATAATATTCATTTTCCTAAATATGAACCTGACCATTTCACCAAAGAACTTTTACAATGATTTCCCTTCCCAATTTCTTAAAATGGCACATGTGACTCCACAGTCTGACCATGAGCTTATTTACTGCTGCATCTGTTTTCAATATCATGAATTCAGTTCTGTAGTGACATTGGACAATCCCTTCTATCATGAAACAGTGGTTTTCAAATCCTTACATGCATAGCAACCAACAAGAGAGCTTGATGCAAGTAAGTTTCTTTGGCCCCAACAAGAGATAATATTTTAGATGTCTGGGGAGAAACCCAGGAATAAGTAGTTTCCATATATATGGCTAAGTAATATGGTGCAGGTCATCTATGGATAGTAATTTTAAAGTATGCTTAATGTACTAAGCCATGGCATTTTTGCTCTAGCTGTGTCTTGCTGCCTGGAGATTCTTTTTTTTTTCTTTTTGTTCTACATTGATGCCTACTCATTTTTTTAGACCATCTCTGTGAATACTCACTTCTCACTTCCATTTAATCAGTTATTCTCATCTCTGTGCTTGCACATAATTTTGTACATTTTTTAAATTTGCTACAATTTTAAGTCATTACATATATGACTAACCAATTACATTGAAAATTCTTGATGTCATCTTCATTCTAGTTCTGGTCTAAAGTAGAAGTTTAATAGCTCTTTATTGTATTTAACTGAATATATTCTACTTATCTGTGCATATAATTTTTAAAGTAAAACACTACCGAAGAAAATAAAAGTCTTAAACATCAGCAAGATGTCCTTTGTTATATTTAAATGTCATTTGTAAGATTTGCAGATGACAATTTATTCAACATGAGAAAGAATAGGATTCAAATTTATCTCAGCTGGTTGGAGTAACTGAAATGTGATATATATTGCTAAATACATAGTACCATATTTATGTTAAAAATTAATTGCACAAAGAATAGATGTGGAAAACTTATTGAGTAATAGTCCATGTGAAAAATAAGAGGTTATATTTGATGACAAAAAATACAACTCAAAAGTGTTATTTGACTGGCAAGGGAGCTAAAGCAATTTTAGCCTGAATTTGTAAAAGTTTGGTGCCCATTCACAAGGAGAGAATGATACTTCTGCAAGCTACACTGATGAATACCAATATTAAATGTTATCTTGATTTCATGTCACCACATAGAAATATTTATAAAGTAGACCTGTGTCTAGAGTATCAGTAAAAGAACATGAAAATAGTTTGGGAATGGTCACTTGATAAATTATTGGAAGGCCTACTTGAAAAAAAGAATAAATGTATCTGTGCTCAGTGTATGAAACAGTATAATGGAGAGGAGAGAGATGTTCTGTATTTGCTTCAGAGATAACTGGAATCAAACTCAGGTAAAAGTTAGCTCAGGATAAATAATTTTCAGTTGAATTTGTACACTGGAATAAAGCAGATCATGAATAACAAATTCCTTGTTCCTGAAGAATTTAAGCTTACCCATCATAGAAGGTTATCTATCCTTACCTGAGTGAGCCTTACACTAGATAGATAACCTTTGAACTGCCTTTCCTAAGATTTCTACTTTAGAAACATTTGTTTGCTGTTGCTTGTTGCATATTTTTCCCAAACTTTTCAAGTTCTTACTCAAAGTTAATCTGTTAATTTCATATAAAACATCTCATTATAAACTATATGTGTATGTAAAAATGTTGCTCAAATGAACTTAGATGTAAGTAATCTTATTTCAACTGAATACAAACTCACATCACATGTTCACATGTACACACGCACATATACACACACACACACACACACACACACACATCAATTTACACATAGTTACAGTTAGAAATACTGCTGCTATTGCCATATTCTGATGTGGGATTCTTTGTCATTTCTCAGACTTCCTCTTTTAGTGTGATATACATTGAGATGCAGAGAATGAGTGGGTATGAAAGACAAAGGAGGCTTTTTCTCTACACTGACCTAATAAGTTTAGCCTTTTCACAGAGCAGGACTTTTTTCATTGTAGCCACCTCTCCCTAGTCATCTTCATTTTTTTCCCATTTCATTTTGCACCACTGGCTGACCTTTTGTCTAATAAAAATAAATTTGAAGTAAAAACAAAAGTTCTTGGATGATTAAGTTACGTTCATTATGTTAAGGGACTGAGAGCTATTATCAGATAAGTAGAAACTTATTTTGGGGAAACAGGGCATTTTGTGGAAGGTCAGCTATGGGACGACTGGTAACTCAGAAGAGAAGGAAGCCACTTAGGATGGCTTATGGGAGAAGATCAATAAACAAGCAACAATAATTGTTAAAGGTTTTTCAATTTTGTGGAATACTTTGCAAATGTTATATCATGGAATCTATACAGCCACCTATAAAATAACCATTATTAAGCCTTTCTGCAGCTGAAAAACACTTGAGTAACCTACTTAAAATCACATTGCTAATCCATGACGTAGCTAGACTTTAAATAAGAATTTTTTATCTTAAATTATTCTTTCATTAATTCAGCAAATATATGCTTATGTAATTTCCACAATACTTTTATACGTTTGAAAGACAAGGAGATTATGCTCCAAGAAGTATGTCAACTTGCCTATGGACAAATAATTAAGAAATGTTAAAGATGGAATTTTAGTCCAGGTTTCATAATCACAGAGTCTTTTCTCCCTTCACGCTTCAATAGGTAGAGAGTGGCACTCTGTACTTTTTCTGTTACATTTAATTTACCTTTCTATCACTGTCTGAATTTGAAGATAATTCCTAAAATGAGGGTAGTCAATATTTCTGGCAATGCTTTGGAAAGTTGAAGTCATCCCCTTCTACTTGTTTTTTTTTTCTTTCATTCTTTATTATTTGTTTAATCATGTTTTGTCTCTTCCTTTATTATTCCTGAGTTATTTTCTCTTTATTCCTTAGCAGTTTTCTTGTGATATAAAAACTTGCTAAAATATGAACGTGTATGTAAAGTCAAGACAAATGGGAGAGTGACATAGTAGTTAATGGTGTAAGGATTTGCTATCAGCGAGTGCTCAATTTAATTACAGTTCTGATCATTCTACTCTTAGCAAGCTGGGAAATTTAGAGCAAGCTTCTAAATTTCTAACCCACTTAATCACCTCTGAATATTAAATATATTAATACCTCCTTATAGTGGGGAGCGTGGTTATTAGCACTATAAGAAATGATGCATATCAAAGTGCCAGACATGTGGTTCACGCTCAATAAATGTAAAATACAGTAAAATTTCCTCACTAGGAAATTTCTATTAGATTGTTCTGTTAGCAAATGATGCCTGACCATATAAAGAAAAAAAAAAGATAAATATTTTGAATGTAATTTCTATTTGTTTTAGAAAAGAAAGTTTAAAAAATTATGGTGACAAATATCTCACAATGGCATGATGTCAAATCTCAGCATTAAATTCAGAATCTTGAGCCTTTGTTTTGCTTCTAAAATGTAGACATCCAAGAGAAACACAGGAGCGACAGAAATGTAGCTCTGTAACCTAATAATGTATTGCTGAACCCTTCTAGCACTGCTAATGTATTTTCACTTTCAAATGGCTTTAAAGCAAATTTCACAAATGCACTTCAATCTGGTTAGATACACAGCATGACAATAGCTGTATAGAAAAATCAGTTTATGGTTCACAAGAATTCTATTTTAGTTATATGCAGAATGTCTGCTACACTCACTCATGGCTCTGCCTTAAAGACTTGGCTGTTCGACATTTATACATCCATTAATTAGCAGCTAGGCATGATTTAAAGGATAATGTTCCTGGCGTTCAATGTATATGAAGCAGTAAACAGCTTTTGTGGAAGATTAAATGCTGTAGCAAATCAGAGACATTTGGTGACCCCCAGAAGCCATTTGTTGCCAAAAAACTGCAATGCTACAATTATTGTGCCAGGGGGGAAAACATATTCAACTGATAGCACAACAAACAGAAAAATACATTAGAATTTGTCTCTTGCATGTTTAGAAATATGGCTTCTTTTTTTTTTCTACTTTAATTGAATATCATTTGAAGTAAAGTTTATATGAGTCATTAAATACAATGAATTTTAAAATATCAATTGAAAAGAATTAACAGTTTTAGAGATCAATGTATATTTGTAATTGAGAAGTTAGGATTATGCAGGTAACTTGAAAAATTATGAAAATTATTGTCTCTTATTAAAATTGAATTTAAATCTGAAAGAGGTTTACCCATTCCTATTTAGACACTATCAACAAAATGTGGATTTTATACAATGACAATACATCTTTCTAAATATAGTATTTTTACAGCACTTATAAATTATTTTTTGGCTTGATGAAAATAATAAGAGAAATGAATTCTACTTATTGTTTCTAAAAATCTCTTAGCAGTTTTATAAATTAACATATTAATTTGGAAATTTAAATATGAATAAAGACCCCCAAAATGAACTGTTAGAATAATATTTTTCTAATGCATTTTCTTGACCACTGAATTTCCAAGTTCTTCTACCATTAGTTTTGCAATTTTTTAATCCATTTAAGTATTTTTTCTGAATGAAATATAACTGAAATTTTAAAATGACTAGTAAATATTCAAGAATAAAAAAAGATGCTTGATAACATGTAGTAGTCAATGCATGGAGAAAAGTTCTTTTAATACATATACGTGTTTATGTTTCAGGCTTACTGGAAAAAATTACATGGTTTAGTAAGCCGCTTTAGCTCTCAATAAGAAAAGAATTCCACTGTTATTTCTCCGTAATAGGATTTGGTACGCATTGTAAAAGAAACAGCGCCTTTCACTGAGCAGTGTTAGTAACCCATTTTATAATAATACAAAAGGCTTCTCACACCACGTGTTGATCACCATGAATGCTTGTCTAACCCACTCCTCTCTCTTTTCCAGAAGCCTCTCTCCAGGCTTGTGTGGTTGTGGATGGGGAATCTGGGGTCATCATTTTCAATGTTTCTGTTTGATTTTTCTAAATCACAGCTTTTAAAGTGCCATCAGAAGTTCCCAAGTTTCAAAACTGCTTTAATACTAAAGGTGCATTTTATTTGGAGAAGTGGGTTGTTGCACTCCGTGAAATCTCTTTTTTGAATGACTGCTGGGGAAGAGACATTCCAATAGTTTGAAGCCCTGCTTTAATACCTACAGAAAAGATTGCGGATGCACCGAGGCATCTGCCGTCACTGTGACTAAAATGTTTACTTTAGCAAATACTGCTCTATTAAATTTCAAAGTGGTTCTTTTTGAATTTTAAATTGTAAAGCAAACCTGGCCTCTATTCTTGAAAGCTTTGGTTTAAACATAAAAAAGGAGAAAGTAGCTTTGAAGTTTGAATGAGATGCATGAACTCTTTTTTCCCCCTACAAAGTTTGAAGAACATATAGGGCAAGCGTAAGTGCTATTTATTATTCTAACTTATGACTTGAGTGATATTCTTATTTTTTTCACCCTTGACCATTTCTCCTTAAAAAAATTAGATTTTATATGAGGTTTATGATATTAATATGAGGTTTTATTTAGTATGCTCCAATCAGAGAATGTATCTAACAAAATAGCTGCATGCAATTTTTTTCCCTAAACAAGCCCATTTTATTGCTCTTTAATGGGCATCTAATTTTTCAAATTATAGCTGGATTCCAGGGTTTTTATTGGTACTCTTAATTCATTTCTCTGGAGTTTACTATATACAGACCTTGTAAAAATATAGAAAAAGGGTGTTTTTGGCATAGGTGCTCACTTTAATGAGTATTTATTTGAGCAGATGAGTGCTTGAATAATTGAACAATTCATGGACCAGAGATAATTGAGCATTACAATAAATTACGTCATCTATTTATAAATGGGAGCCATTAACTCCCTACTTTGCTTATTGGAATGAACTTTTTAAACCAAATAATTACAAATGCACATTCACAAAATAAGCCTTTTCAAGGTCAGTTCATTTTATTCAATTTAATGAATAATAATCCTGATAGTATTTAGTTTTTATTTAAAAATGAAATAAACATTTTATTATAAATCTGTTAAAGCATTATTCTTAGCAAGTAAATATTTAAAATAATTATAAGGATCATAGAATATTGAGTAAAATCTATTTTGTTTACTTCATATTTTTCTCCTAGAAATTCTACATACCATTTATTAAAGTAAAAAAAATCATAGTTTTATTCTCATATATTATTACTTTTGTAATTCAACAACTCGCACCAATAAAATTTTTCTAAGCAGAATATGCTCTTATTAAATAATGAGATGATTAATATGTCTCTAAATATGGCAAGGGAGGAAGAGAGCTTTTAGTATTTTTTTTTCCTCCAAAATACCTGTATCACTTTTATACTCCTTTATTCTATCTTGCATATTTGGGTTAAGACACTAATGATATTCAAACAAAGTGTTGAAAATATTTAAGAACCAGTAAAATATGGCCATGCTTTATTAAAACAGCCAATCAGATGAGCTACTTCCAATTGAAACTGATGCTGACTGATAGCCTGCAAAGCCACTGGCCCCAGACTCCAGTACTGTCCATAATGCATCTTTGATCTTAGAGGAACAAGTAGACAGAAACAAGGGGCTCCAGGAACTGAGCAGCACTCTTCTATCATATTCTCCAATCGGCTATTTTATAATAGAAGATCTATTAGTAGTGACTTTTGGCCAGACAAATTCTAATAAATGCAATTTTCCTCTTTGGGAGATTTCACTTGCACATTAGAATATTACGTACTGCAGTAAAAAAAAAAACAAAAAACAAAAAACAAAAACAAAAAAACAAAAAAACTCAGGCAATTATCAAAGGCCCATACCCCTTGCCTTAACTGTTTTGTAATAGTTTGACCTGGTGCCTGACACTTTAGAGTAATAATATCAAGAAGAAGTAATGCAACTCTAATTTTTATATCCAAGTAACCACTGCATAAAAATGTTTTTCCAACTTCAGTTCAAAATAAAGATTATCTTTCTAATATTAGAACTATGCAATTATAGAGTGGAATGCCTTATGAGGTAGTGAGCTCTCTGTCATTTGGTTGGATTCCAGCAAAGACTGGTTATTTGTTTAGCAGACCGATGTGTTAAAAAGATCTCTACACTATTTTTTTGACTAACAAACTCACAAAGAAAGTTCAAAAGTAGGAGTATATGATTTTCAAAGCCTTATTTAAAATTTTGTTTTTCATATGCATTGCTTTGCATACTAATACATTAAATAACAGATGAGGGAGCCATATCAAACATTTAAAATCTTAATTATAGATGCATGCAAATAACTATATATTACTAATACATATTTAAGTTAATGTATACTACTTTGTTCAGGGTTAGTGAATGGAAATTAATTCAAAGGATTTAAGTTATGTATAAACTATATAAACTATAGATTAAACATCTTTTGAAATAACTGACATGAATAAATACCAAACCACTAAAAAGACAATCTTGAATTAAAGCCAAATAGTTACAAAACACTAACAAGTTTTTAAATGCTTTTATTCTACCATGCTTTTTCAATAGCATGTCAACTATAATGTTTAAAATAGTAAACACTTGTTTAATATAAATGGTAATCTTTATGTCAATTTCTACCAGATATTTAGGAAAGCCTTTACATATGAATCACATGTTGGCCTTCTCTGAGGATTCTCAACATATGAATCATGTTACTGAAAATATATCTGCTATGACCAGATGCCTCTCAATGTTATCAATATTCTTTTTTGAAATGTTTAAGACCTATTGTAATAATGTTATATGAATAATAAAGTAGATTAAAAACTCTTCAACTTCAGAGAGAGAGAGACATGCATATTTTCAAAAAGGCACCTACGGGATTCTAATCTCTTTGATTATAATAAATACAAACTCTTGAGGGTACTGATGTTTGTGACATCAAATGAATAGTAAAGTTTAACATCCTCGAACTACAACTTATAAAGTTCCTAGAAAACGATAGAGTGTTTTCTAACTATGCTACTTTTAAATTTCATATTTTATTAAAAATTTCCCAAATATACTAACCACTAAGTGTCATTGGATCCAATGAATGTATAAAAAAAAAAAGAAAGAAAGAAATTTTGGATTAATATTGTATATCTCTGTGGTTAAACTTGAAATCATTTTAGACTTTTAGAGGTAAGTTTGATTTTGCTTAAGACATGGATAATTTCTCTGAATTACTTGATTTAAATGAGACAAGATTACTACGTAATACTGTAACTCAATCATTATGCAGTCATCCAGGGCAAAAGTGAACCGTTCAGAAACATTTTCACATATGGAATTTGTATAAACCATAAGGTTATGATTAAGAAAAGTTAAGGAAATGTATGACTCTGGCAGAAGCATTTATATCAGCCCCTTTATCTTCTTGCTATAGGAATATCCTCAAGGATAGAAGATTGCCTGTTTATTATTTTGTAAGTCAAGAAAGTTAGTATTTCTACTTTAAAGGTACTGATTTAAAAAAAAAAAATGATTCCCCAAGCATAAGTAAATGTAACAATGTGCTACTTTAATCCAAACTCACATCACCAAAAAGTACCTAAATTAGGAGGATTTCATACTGGATCTAGCATTGCCAGGATTTTTTGCCCTAAGAATGCTCAGCATATAATGTAGAGCCATTTCCACTCCAAATTTTTAATGGAATAAACACCTCACAGGAATATTTCTATTCTATGTAGCTTTCACATTTCAAATAAAGCTGTCCAACTTCCACAAAATGTCCCTCTTCACATTTATTGCCCATCACACAAGTTATATGTAAATTTTTCCATCTGTCTTTTAATAATGACTTAAATTTTAAGCCCTAAAAGACTATTGTCGGTTCTTATTGTAAGTGTTTAACTAAAATTCCCCCAAACTTCTTTCAGTTTAAACACTTGATTGTTTATATAGCTCATAAGAGAAATTAGTAAAGAATTTATTTCTAAATTTCTGATAGTTCCTTAATGTTTTGGTATGTTTGTTTTATCCAAAGTCTCACATTAGTTTTCTTTCTTACAAATTCTCAAAATCATTTTGACATTTTATTAAATAAGCAAATATATAATAAGTAATGTCATATGAAAATACTTTGTTGGGTGTTGCGGAAGACAAAAAGTAGGAAAGAAGAAAAAAATCTCCATGATGAAAGAATTAAATGGGAAAAGAAATATTTCCAATAGTGGAATTCTGGAAGAAAGTTAACGTTTTCACAAAAATATTCTATGGAGAGGGAATTCCCATATTGGCAAGCAGTGTCAGTTTCACTGAGACTTCTGGTTATTATGGCTTACTAAAGTATCTGGTGCAGTATGTTTAATCCAAAATCAAACAACACATTTCTAAGAGCACTCCATTTATTTCAGAAAACTATTTTTCTCTGAGTTTTTAATCTCTTTCACTGTAAGGAACATCTTTTCTAATCTATATTCATGAGAAGTTCTATAAGTTTGAGTAACAAATGAAAGAATGTACAAAAAGCACTTTGAAAATTGCTATTCAAAAGAGCAGACCTTTTTCATCAAGCTCTTTATGTAAATTTAAAATATTAATATGGATTTTTGAGTGAAAGTTCTTGAGAAATATAAAATGTAAATGTGTTACTGTTGCATCAGTACCCTTTGTAAGAAGAGCACCCCAATTCTGAGATTCCAAACGATGAAAGTCAGAGAAATGTTTACCCTCAGATTTCAGGCCGTGTCTAGTTTCAAAGAGACAAGAGATGCCCCTTAGATTATTCTTTTTTTCTTCAGGAAATATCAATTACTTGAAAAGAAAATTAAAAAAAGAAAAGGACTTATAAGTCCTTTTAATATCCATAATATCTATTTCTTCCTCAGCCTGTGTGCAAAGTAAAGGATAAAGCTAAAAATATTGCCATTTGATACCAAAAAAAAATTTGTCAACTTATTTTTAACAGCAAAATATGAAGCATGATTTGAAAGAACACTAAGGTAAGTAAATCAGAGTCCAAGGAGATACAAGATTTATAACATTCAGGTCATTCTCTTGGACCATGTGAGTACACTCCTCACTCTATAGTTGACCTTTACTTTTCTAGTTTTCTTAACTAATCTAAATATAATACTCTATCTACCTTTTCAACATACTACAATTTAAATTTCTCCTGCATTTTCCTGTTAAAATTCTAATTCCCTAATAATTCATGGACTACTCCAGTGAGTTACTGATAAAGTCACCACCTTCCTAATTAAATAAATGAAATTTATAAAGACCAAAATATAAAATTAACAGATTTTTTAGATATTTTATTGGTATATTCATAGTTTCCTACTATTAAAAATAGAGGCTGACAAGAAATTGAAATCTCTAAGATAATTGAAATACAATACAAAATCACATTCAAAAGGAAAACATGAAGATTAGAAACTTATTTAAATCCCATTAAACATATTTGTGAACTCCTGAAAAATCAAAAGTCCCAGAAATGGTAAATTGCAACAGATCCAAGTAAAGGTCACTTCAGGTTTTCTCTATATTCACTCAAAGTTGATCACACAATACCTCATTTCCAGTTGTAACTATTGTATTAGGCAAACATTTTAAATATTAAGTTTTCATCAAATGTTAACTGAGCACATTAGTGATCGTTTAAATAAAAAGAATAATGTAATATAGTTATTGTGGCTTATAATTACTGTAATAAGTAATTTCACTCCACGTTAGTTCCTTAAGGATATAGATTTAGAAAGGAAGTAAAAGAAAAAGTGACAAAATCTAAATAACTATATACTGATTGATATTTTGGGACTTTCCTCAGACCTTACAGAATGATATGTTCACATTCAAGCAAAACTAAATGTACTAAAATATTGAAATGTTGTATTTACAATTTTCAAAAAAGAAAAATAAGGAAAAGGGCAACAATAATAGTGGCTTACAGCTTAGGTTAAAGGAAAGAGTTATATACTTGTCAATCTTTCTGTGTAATCCTGAAGGATACAAATATGAGTGTATTCACTGAAAATAAGTGAGCAATAATTATTTCCACTTACTGCTTTCCACTCTAAAGGATTGCAAAGTTCATTTTCAAGCTGTTTGACAAAAACATGGGACTTTCAAATCAAATACTGTAGGAAGCAATACAGCCCTACTTCTGCTAATACTTTAGAATGCAAATGTTGCCAACAAGACACCTACTGTAATCTCAAAGAGTTTTAATCTCATGTTAACAAAATAAAATTTGACCCGGATTCATATGCTTTGTATAGACTTACATTTAAAAAGTTCCATCTTTAGAAATAAAGGACCCCACTCACTGCTAGAGCTTTGGATTCTGCATTAATTTAATGTTTATTTCCTTTTTTATTCTTAACCTAATTTCTAACCTAGAGCATTAGCTGTATGTTTTTACTCCAGTAACTTTAAACCAAAGCTGCTAATTACAATAGCAGATTATATCTACTGTGTAATTCTAACCAATCTTAAACATTTGAGATTCACCTGATCTTACTTCGTTACAGGTAGAAAATGGGTCGAAACAAAAATTGCTTTGTAGTCATGCATATATTTGGTTCTTAATTTTACTGACACTGGATTTCTATGCAATAGAATTTTTTTTTTCCCTCAGAATCATCTGGGGATATGTGATTCTTGAATTTTACTTTAACATAATAAGAAAGAATGCTAGTTCACTAATCTTTTTGATCCAAGGTACCTGCAAAGCTAAACCATTGTAATATTGCAGGGTTGAGCTTACTTCTAACTAGACATTTAAGCATATCAAATGCAGTACATGAAATTCAACTTAATTAATGGATATGCAACATTACTATGATGCAAGGAGATTCATAATTAGCAAAAATACATTTCCAAAAATACATTACATTCGAAGTTTATTTTCATTAACATTTGAAAATGTATATAAGTCAACAGAATAAATATGAGTTCAAGATGCTGTGGGACTTATTTTCCCCATTGATCATGAATGAAAGCCATTATAATTAATGGTGACTAAGTATCCATATCAGTGAGCAGCTTCTCTTCATTTCTGCATCTGGATTTAGACTGTTTTATTTATTTATTTTCCCATTTATATAATGCAGATGTCTCAGTGGCTTCCTCATATCTGTAAGATACTGATAAAGTGTCTTAAATAATACTGCACAACTATTTCTGTTCAAAATTTGATTACTGATGACTTCCCTTGGTCTACAGTTATATGGAGTCTATTCTCATTAAGAAGGTTTATTATATGTGTAAGATATATAAGCATGGAGCAATATCAGTGATCCACCAGAAATATTCACCTTGGCATTTAAGTCAATGTTAATTTTGACATCTATTAACCCCAGCCCATAACAACTTTTCTTTTCTCTATCCTCCTAGATAATATATTTTCTATATCACGACAATTTAAACTTGCAGCTTTTCATGAATACATCGGTATTCTCTAGACAGCACAGTTGGATTTAAGATCTTTGGAGATAGATCTTTGGTGCTAGTAATTGTGCCCTATCTGTTCTCTCTTCCCTTGCTCTGTTCTTCATGAGAGAAACTTACTTCTTTGGGTAAAATTTCCCAAGATCCACTGTCAGATGACTTCTAGCAGCATTGGACCGTGGAGACACTTGGAAAGGATTGGGTTGGATTTTGATTTTGCAGGTCAGTGGGAAAGAAAAAAAAAGTCATTTTCAACTTTATCTCTGCTCGTCAGTTTATTTAACTGACTTCTGCATGTTTCAGGCTTGCATCTGACTTGCCTCTTGTGGTTCTAGCTTTAAAAGGATGACTTCTGGTCTCTAGTAGCACCATCCTTTATCCCTCCAATCTAAGGGTATTGCTAATATCTGAGTTACTTCATAATCCCCTTTATGGCTTCTCAGAATCCACATCACCTTTGCAATGGGTTCCCAGAATTAAATATCCTGTTATAAATATTTTAAGTGGTTTCTTTTTTCCTAGTTAGACTCTGATATAACAATCTTACAAAACTATTATAGTCATATAAAATAGCACAGCATTTTTGGTCATGTTTTATATATCAGAATATTGATATTTGGAGATATTAATCAAATTTCTTAAATTAAGTTGATGATAATTGATGGTGGAAATTCAATTTAAATTAAGATTGATCTGTTTTGTCAGCCAGTGTTTTTAAGCAAAGAGCGTGTGTTTTGTATGGTGCTCTGTTTATTCATTAGATAAATATGTAAATACTATATTTTACTGGAACAAAGACTTTAATGATCAAGGAAAGGAACTTTTTTTTTTTTTTACTTTGTGAGACAGCCTTCTGAGTGGTACAGTGTAACTTATGTTATAGAATTTAACAGAGTGGAGTATTGCACTATCAGGGCAGGGGTGGAGCAACATTTGTAGGAGGCTATGTAATAATCCAAGGAAGAGCTTATAGTGGCCTTGACCAAGGTGGCGGCATCGGGGTGATGATAAGTTTTCAGATGCTTAATATGTTTTGAAAGTAGAGCCAACAGAATTTTTGGAAAATTTAATATGATATTGGAGAGAAAGAACAATTGTCATCAGTGAGATGGTAAAGACTGTGGGACAAAAATATTTTCAGGAATGACATAAGTAGAGTTTTACATATACCAAGTTATATTTTTACCAAGTACATTATTTCATCATGAAAACTAGCTTTCAAGTTATAGAAATGGGGCTATTATGGAAGCACCCACACATATGATTGGAATCCAAGGATTCAGAGATAATTTAGTACAATTTAGAAAGCCACTGGGACCGAAATAATATCATTTGAAAAAAATTTAAATAAGGAACAAAATGATCAAGGATGCAAGACAAGTCATGGGTAAAGTCACTGTGAAGGTGTCTAAAGGAAGACCCAGTCCCGTGAGTGGGCCTCCCCACCACTGGACATGCACAACACGTCTCTTGCCTCACAGACTTGATAGCTCAACAAAACCTATGGTTCAGTGCAACTTAAAGATTTACATAGTTTATAATTAAGCATAACTCATTTTAGATACTCAGCCTAACTTGTATACATGTCTATTTTCTGCTTATTGGCTGTTACTCTAGAAAGCAGATTTTTGCCATCTTTATACCATTTGCCCCTTTGTTGTTTTAAGCCAAGTTCTCAAATAGACAGGCAATTCCTTAAATACTGAGGTGAGTTTGCCAAAGGGTTTAGTGTAAAAATGAGTTCATATATAGTATATGACAGTCTATAAAAATGAAACTGGAGCAAAAAGAGAAAAAAAAATAGTGTATAAGGAATACATTGCACATGGCAATCATAAATCCCAGTTCAGGGCTTGTATTCCAGACACACAAAATTGCTGCTCTATGTATAACTGAAGCTGAAGTTTCATTATTGGTCCTTTCTCACAGACTTCATTGTCTAAATTAACTATAGATTTCATGTTTGCCTGTCAGTCCAAAGGAAACTATTTTTACAAGTTGCCTACTTTTCTTTTGATACTTGGGAGTGTAATAGTAATATTTTAAAACTGTATTAGTATTTTTATATTTAAAGGTGAGCTTATAGTTAGAAACAAATAGTATCAAAATTTTAGAGCAAACTAAGTTTTTCCCATTTGATGAAACATTTTTTAGAATTAGTATTTAAAATTAGTAACACGGTTTATTTATTCACTAAAATGATGAAGGATTTTCTTTGCTTTTTCAAGTTTGAGAACACATCATAAAATAAATAAGTGTGTTTTCTTTTAAGAGTCTTTATCTTCATTTTTAGAAAAAAAATTGCCACAAAATCTAGAAATTACTTCATTTTTAGAAAAAAAAATTGCCACAAAATCTAGAAATTGTTTTCCCAAATGTGGGAAATACATCCATCCAGGGGGTGTTAATTTTCACTGCAATGCCAGATAATAGGTAGAGAGTTTCCCTACACTATTGTTTGGAGAAGAGATCTCAGGCATACTTCACTCATTGCATGGGCATTTAATTCCCTGAAAGACGTCAAATAGAAACATACATGTGCAAGTTTAAGATCATTCATATATCACTCATTGGTTGAAAAAGAAATGATTTGACAGTTTAATATTCAGATACTATTCTAAATACCATTTACACCACAATGGTAAATAAGTTAACAGTATTGGCTCTCATAGTTAATACAAAAAATAATAATAAAAAAAATAAAGTAATACTTCTGGTAAAGATCATGATAGTTTATGAAAGCCTAATAAATTTTCTTTTTCCTCATGAAATATATATAATAAAAATTTTAAATATATTTGCAGTTAATAAAAAAAGGAAAGGGCATGATCTGATGCCATAAACTTCAAAAGATGACGACCTTAGAAAAAAGTAAAACTTAGAGCATCAGGGCATTGCCTCTTTTTCCCCATGCTCCTCTGCTTAAAGATATAGTGGCTGAAAAAAAAATGTGGTTAGAATACAAAGTACGTGGTCCACAAAGTTAATTAAGAGGGGAAATTAAGCAAGTCTAAGAAGAAAGTCAAGAAGAAGTTAAAATATATCAGTACAAAGAGAAAATATGGGCAAAACTCTCTATCTAAAGAAAATAAAATGACATGAAATATGCAAAAATACTTCAGAATAAAAACAGAATAATAATAATTTAGTCTAGAAAAAATGAAAGCCAAGGAATAGAAGATGTGATAGAAACTGCTTCGGGAAACTCTCTGGGCCTGGTGTTTGCACTTTGCCCTTTTGTCTGATGAGGATGGGAGTAACTAAAATGAACTTAAAAGCTATGTGTTGAAGATCCAGAGTCATTTTAGCCCAAGTCTTTGAATACCTATGTGGAGGAGCCACCTACTAACCTGGGACATCCACCCTGAGCTGTTACAGAAATGAAACTAAACTTCTTTCGGATTGTATAATTGTAATGGGGAAGAAGGATTCTTTATTATTGAATGTACTATACCCCAGTTGGCTCAAATGGAAAATTTGAGCTTTGTGTAAAAGAGAGTTTGGTGTACTAGAACAACTAAGGAAAAACATGAAATCATTTTTTAAAGACAAAATATTGGAGATTTTTTTTAAAAGGATGAGATTAAAAAAAGACTACAGAACTAAGGAAATATGTCATGAGTCAAAAAGTAAGGAGGTGGGGATTAATAGATTCAGAAGCAGAAACGGAACAGAAGAAATGAAATGGAAATTCTTATGTAGATATAAGTCCTGAGATAATCACAGTAAAAGCAGATATTAGTTGTACAATTCTGATAATCTAACATCAGAATAATTTATATTCCTGAAGTAGAGAACAAATAGAATGAGAAATTATTCAATAATGCACTATAAGAAAAAAAAATGTCTGCAATGAAGAAGACATCTATAGACTGGGTGGCACACCATTTTCCAGGAAAAGCTTGATATATTACTACTAACAATGAGTCATATCCAAATTGTATTATTTAATATCCAGGATAAAGAAAGAATTTTTAGTCATCCTGGAAGAAAAATGAAGACACTTACAAGAAGAAAAAAATTAGGCTTATTTAAAACTTCATAACATTTAATACTAGAAGATAACAAGAAAGTACTCATGTTTATTATCTGATTTACATTTGACAAAGCAAAGGCAGGTGCAACAAAGAGCTGTTTGACAGTCAAGCCCCCAGATATCAAAGAAAAGTATTTCCCTGGGCAACCCAGAGAGCATTTGGCCACTCCTAGGCAGCTGTGTTCTGCAATGCAACCACTCACTCTGCACTTGGAGTGCAGGCCCGTAGGTCTGACATCAAAGGAGGTGACCATAACATACAATAATAAAATAAAATAAGAGCCCCAAACTTCTTAAACACTGACCAGATATTAATCAATTACAAAAGCAAGAGAGAGATTTTATCAAATATGAAATTACTCAGGTAATACTTGTGATTCCTTTTTAAAGATAAGTTCCTGAATGTCAGACCCAGTCAATCAAAAAGTAAACCAAAATATAAAATCAGTAATGAAGATACTGACAAGGGGATCAAAAGGAAGCATTACGTTTACAAAACAAATAAAAGCTTTAAACCATAAAAATAAAATATAATAGTATAATTTGTACAACTTTATGAGAAAGAACGAGGTGTGAAAAATATAATGTATTTTCACTCTATTATCCTGTGTCAAAAAAAAGAACAAAATAATGGAAAGAACAAGCACACAAACCATTAGATCAGTCACTCAGGGTTTATTTATCTAAAAAATGGTGAAGAAAGTCAGCAAAATTGAAGTACAGAAAAGAGAAATCAACATGTTCTGAGCCAAATGGAAGACAAAATTCTGCATCTTCACAAGAAGTTGCCAATAATAATTTTGAGGGCAAATCATTTCAGATATTTTCTGTTCCCTAATTAGCCCTGCCTTGTATATATAGGCTTATTTACCTAAACCTGAAACAGTGTTAATTCAAGCTAGTAGCTATGTGCCAGGAACCATCTCCTCTGAGCCAAGTGTTTCCCATCAATCTTAAGGTTTATATAATATAAAATACAAAAAAAAGATGAGATCTCTTATACCCAGCATCAGCCCCAATTCCATTTATCACCCTCTCCAGGCTTACACAGCCTGATGTAAGTATATGCCTTGACTCAGGACTATGAAACAAGAACAAAGATCAGTTACTCAGATTTCTCAGGCCATCATGTTTATAGGTCTATTAATAAGCTCTATCCTGCAGCTAATTACCTCATCATTTATAGCCAAAGTAAATCAATACCCTAAAAAAAAACTGAAACATGTAGATTTTTAAAAAAAAATAATGATGCAACCTCATAATGTGTTTCATAAATCTTTAACCTTAGCCTGATCTTTTGCAAATAATGTCTATGACAAAGAAACATTTATCTGAAGCTCATTAGATCCTTTAGTTGTTCCTATTTCTTTTTCTTCTGTTTAATTCAAATAAAATTGAATGCTTACTGATAGAGTTTATATGTTATCCCATATCAATGAAAAAACTTACTGTATCTTCAATCTATCCATTATTTAATCCATATTTCTGTGCAGGGTGAAGAGGTACATAGAATGGCATTACCTAATGTTGACTGTTTCTAAGTGTTGTGTTAATCATAGCCAAGGGCTGTCTCCATTTAGAGAACATATTAGAGTGTAGTTCAGATTCAGATACTTCTATGTATTTAGTCATCATGCCTCCTTAAGGCTCCTCTCGGCTGTGAGATTTTCACAAGCTTTTCTCTCTCTTTTTTTTTTTTTTGATGATCTTGATAATTTTGAGTAGTACTCATTAGAAATTTTATTGACTATCCCTCAGTTGATATTTGTCTAATGTTTATCTTCTGACTAAACAGGGGTTATATATTTTTGGAAGGAGAACCACAGAGGTAAGATGCCATTTCATCCTATCATATTAAGGACTCTCATTATCACAGTGACATCACTTTTGATGTTGACCTTGATCACATGGCAGAGGTAGTGTTTGTCAGGTTTCTCCACTATAAAATTACTCTTCCCTGTCCTCCATTTTCTAGGCTGTTCTCTTGGAAGCAATGAAATAGTTTAACCATTTCTCTCTTTCATATATGTGATTACAGAAAAACAAAGTAGTAAAGTTTAAAGTATTTTTAAAACATTTAGAGTGTTTAAATTATAGTTACTGGAAAATTATAATTATCTAATTCTTATTGAATGTTTACTATTGCTAAGCACTATATGTGAATTATCTCATATAAACAAACATTCATCTAATTATAAGAGAAGTAAGTATTATCACCATTTCATAGCTATAAGGAACTAACTCAAAAAGAGGCTTATTTGCCCAAGACCACGCAACAGTAAGCTACATATCTATTTTTCAAATTCGGCTCCAATGTGATTCAAAGACTTAATTTATATCACTTCACAATTATATTAAATGATTTCTCTAAATGTGTGCCATACTGTATAGATATACAGAAATATCAGAGGTTATGTAATCTCCTTTCAGCAGATGAAACCTAGTTAGTGACCATTTATTAAACAGAAATGTCAGAGGTTATGTGATCTCCTTTCAGCAGATGAAACCTAGTTACCATTTATTAAATATTTTTATTATTGTGGGTTTTTGGAAAATGAACCACCTTGCTTTTTTTTCCTCATTGACTTAAATTCTGCTGACATAAATATCTTTTCAAGGTTGTGTTTCTGATATTTCTGTACTCTATAGAATAAATAATGCCATGTAATATATTATCAATAAATGGGTCTACTATTTATTCTGTCAGTGAAATTGAGTATAAAGCATTATTTAAATAAGTATTTTATGCCAAAATAAGTAAAGAGTACTATTCTTTCTTACCTATTTAAAAATACAAGTCAACTTTTAGAAAATAAATGCAAATGGAGAAAAAAAGTAAATTTACGTTAATGCTAATATTTAAGTAACTGATATATCAGGGTAAAAAGTAAAAAAAAATCACAAGTCCTCAACAGAGATTTGAGTTAATTTTTTTCTTACTACCCAAAACCTCTAATAAGATAAGTAGGTTGAAGTATAAAGAAATATGTGAGAAAATTGTAATAGCTGTCATTAATTTTTTGCAAAAATATGACAGGATATTAAATTACAAAAGAACAAAATTTCTCTACATTACCAATTTTCAGTAAACAAACAAACATATTTTTAAAATATTCTCCCAGTTTGTTTTACAAATATTACAAACACCTCAAGAACGACTGTGAAAGTGTTACTACTATTAAGCATCTTTAAAAATTGGATTAAAAATCAGGCACAGAAAGGTTACTTAATTTGACTGCTGTCACACAGAAAATCTGACACTGAAAGAAGACGCCAAATTCTCATTTATATTCTTTATGCAAAGTTATAATAAGTACAGAGAAAGACTGATATGGGGGAAAAAAGCCCCATTTTTTTGTAGCATTTTAATTTATACTGTAAATTGGCAGTGGTGATTAGCATTTAAATAGAAGGCAGTGGAGCTTTTGGTCTTGGTTAATGTGATAGGTCAATAGATTTGGAATTAAAAGATGAACTTAGATTTCATTTACAAAACCAGGAAAATAGTTGGTTGTCAGCACAGAAAGCCAATAAGAACTAGAAATAAACTTTAATTTTCATTCATTTTTCATAAAGCACATATTTTTATTCTCTTAAGGCTGGTGCCTTTGCAGCCACTGTAAATATAGCAGGCTGCAGTACTCTAAACAACTAAAAAATAAACATTTCATCCTTGGTTGAATATTGTTATTGCCTCTGTATTTACATTGTGCAGGTTGTATAGATATAAGTTATCTATTTTCCATTAAACAAAATCATAACTGGCATGCAGAGGTATGGAATTGGCTTCTTCTGTATTTTTGCTGTCTTTATAAGATATGATGTCCTCATTTTAGCTTTACTAGCTTTTGGTAACAGCAGGTTTTTGTTTGTAAAATGAAACAGCACCACCTTGTATTCTAAAGTAAAGCTACAATTTCTCTAAAATCTCAGAACATTTAGTTCTGTATTTCAAATATATGTACTGATGATTATGCTATGAAGCAGATGAAATTTAATCACAGGCCTGCTCTGTGCTAGGTTCTAATATATTATTAGTGAACCATTAAATTGACGTTACCATAGTCAACCTCCAAAAATAACTTTTTCTCTTTCAAAATTTGCCCTGAAACCACCAAATGCTGAAAAATGTTATACATTTAATTGTGCATTATCTTTCAAATGGAACATAATCCAGAATGCCTCACAAAAATGGCAATTGAATTGAATGGAAGATTCACTTTAATCTCTTCACCAAGATCATGAAATGGTATTCAGTCATTTCCTTATACGGGTAGAAAATCAAAGTTCAAAACGGTGTTTGTAATTTAGTAAAATTGCAACATACACCATGATTCACATTAATATATTAAAATATTTTTGTAAAAGTATATAAAACATACATAATATACAATATGCAATCTATAATATATACAATATTAAAATATCATTTATCAATCAGACTTTCTATCTAAACCATTATACATTTCAAATGAATCTAACTCATAATTCATTGTAAATATAAAGAACATTAAAAATGTGTTTACACAAATCTAAATTTTCTAAAAGCTAGTATAGGAGTCTGTGATTGCCAGAATAATGTTTGCATTATGGTTTTTAGATCAATGGCTTCATGACCTTTTTAAGTTGTTGGCCAAAATACAATGTTAAAGGTGTAATGAGATTTTATTTTTCTCCTGCCCAAAACAATATTACACTCACAGATGCACAATTGCCTAGTAAGGGCAATCCTATATTTTGGATTTTAAGAGTGATCCCATGCCATAAAATCATATCATAGGAACACTTAAGCCCAGCTTGGTGCCTGGAATTACTTCCCAAACCTTTAAATGCTTCATAAGTTCCTTTATAAGAAAGTCTGACTTGTCACATTCTTCTCTGCATTAGAAGTGCCTGTTTGCATGTGTCTTCTACTAGGATGTAAAGAATCAGAAGGCTTCCATTATATCTGACTTAACTGTTTTCATACAAGCACCAATACCAGTGAATAATACATAAGAGGTAAACGATAAATGTTTCTATAAATCCCTTGTTTCACATAACTGACAAAATCAAGAGTACGTGCTATAAAAAGATAAGTTTGTAAAGATGACATTCCAAGCTGCACTGCTACTCATACTAACAATGATAACATGACATACTTAATGAAAGACAGGAAAAAAGACCATATCTATCCTTACAGATCCAAATAGCCAAAAGGTAAACCATTTCCACTTGACCCATTTATTATCTATTTTATTCATTTTAAGAACAATACGCATGATTCTTAATTTTATCAGAATTAGAAAGAATGGGGCTTAGGTTATGGAAACTCATTTTTTGCAGATATGGACTAATCATAATCCATTAAATACACATCTTATTTCAAATTCAAAAGTATTTTCAATTTTTGTTGCTGTTGTTTAGATGTTCTGTCTTAGTTTAATGCCTACTTTATCAAAATGGAGTTTAATACATATTTGTTAAATGAGTAAATGAAACTTTTTAATATATTAGAATATAATACACCTATATATAGATATTTAAACAAATATAGAGTTAACGTTTTTACATAACTAAATTACTTTTAATATAAGAAAAGTTTGCAAATGTTTTCTGTTGTTTACATGTATGATGTTAATAATACTATTAATTTGAAAATTAATCCAGGATTTTCTCTGTAAAGTAGTTTTTTTAAAAAAAATGTCTGAAAACTGGGAAGATTTTTAGGAGTAGTAAATGACTTTTAGAATCCATCAGACCTTCAAGTTTTCAGAGTATTCATTCTCTTCTAATGCTAGACAATTTCTCAGTTCCCAGCTACTGTGAATCTAAATTTTACTTGATTTGGGCTCTATTTTCTTGACATTTTGATAAAAACAATCAACCTCTACATTCCACAACTTATTTCAGAATCTTTTGGAAGTTGAAAAATAAGATGGGGGGCGGACAATATTAAATTATAATATATTCATTTAATCATTTAATTAAAGTATGACTCTAAAATTAGGTAACGTATTCAATAAATATGATTCAGAGTTGAACATATGGTATATTCAGGAAATAATATTTTTTAATATTCCAAACTTATGATTTCTAGGAAATGAAGGAATGAAAATTAAAGAATATTTAGAAGATGGGATTGATTCAAAATTGAGGCCAAATTAAATGTGAATATCTTCATCAAACTCTACAATAGGAGATGAAATATGCTTGCTAATGACCTTATTGTTATAAAGTGTGAGTTAAACTGAATTTATATCGAATGCTGGCGGAGAGAGAAGATAGGAAGAAGCAGAATTTAGTAACTAGTTTCATTATTAAGTGTTACTTATAAGGAACCAATAAATAATAACCAAAAAAAGGTGAATTCATTATGCTTTAGAAAGGAATTGAATATGAAGGAAACAAATATAAGAACAAAAGCACAAACTTTCCTAGATACCAAAGTATTGAAAAAGAGATATTTGTTTCTATTAAAAACAGAATTATAAATACACAATGGAAGAATAAGATAAACATAACAGGAAGGAAACACTTGCTCTGAGAAGAGGGAAGAAATAGCATGGAGAGGCAAGCCCAGATCCTAGACTTCTTTGAATATGTCTTGTTTTACAGATGTGACTTTGGATATCTGTAAACATTTTTCATTTACCTTTAGAGTTACATTTTTTACATAGGTATTTAAAAATAAAACAAGAAACAAATGAACCTAAATATATTTAGTTGGTGGTATAAAGAGAAGCAATATTAAAAGTGACTTTAAAGCACAGTAATTTGACAATATATCTCAGAGGGATATATATTAAGGACAAAAAAGAACTGCAAATGAAAATCTTAAATGTTTAAGCAACCATATTTTTGTTTTAGTATTCATATTCTTTTTAATGATATGTTTGTATGTGTAATTTGCGACAAAGCAAATGCAAAGTATTCTTTTTTATTTTAATTCTAACAATGTCTGGATTTTTGAGAACTGGAATTCTCAGCACTGATCTGGGAAACATATATAATGTAAAAGAGATTAAGTAAAAACCCTGGAGGCCCTGAATTTGAATCAGATGCATCAGAATGAGCTCATGAGGAATTGTAATAAAAATATCTTTAAGAAAATATCTTTGAGAAAAAATAAACATATTTTCTATACATTTCCAGAAAAAAAACACCTTAGAAATAATAATCATTAGCAATGAATTTAAATTTGTTCTAAAAATATATATGTATATTTCATATGCATCCATATAGATATATGCATACCTATGTATATTATTTTTCTCTCACTGGAAGGATCTAGGGCTTCTTGTAAAAATGAGAGAAGCAGGAGACATTCAAGATGAAATGGACTATATTGCCATATCAGAGAGTATGGATTCTTTCAAAGATGTTGGTTGCTATGTCAAAACCACTCAGGAGTCATCTTGAAAGAGATCCCACTTGACCAAAATTTGGAAAGTTGAATATTAGTATCAACTGCAATAAATTAAAATATACAAATATATCTAAAGCCCTGAGTTCATAATAAGGCTAATAAACAAAACCAAAAAGAATTATCAATTGGTTACTGTTGAAGAATGTTTTTCATTCTTTTGAAACTGATAAAAAAAAAATAAACGCATGTATTTATCACTTTCCCAAACTATTTCATTAAATAACCAAATACTAGTTGGCACTAAATAAAGGAATATTCACTCTAGAGAAGTATTTCACATAATATAGAAGGAAGCAATGATTTGATTAGAATATCACTTTTTTTGGTCTGAATTAATGGATCTTTACAATTATCATACACAACTGCTAATATCACAAATAGAGGCAACCAGATATTATAATATTCTGAGAGAAAACAAGAATATCGCATGGATAGTAGCTATGCCCAATAAAACAAAATAAATAACAACAAAAATTACACACACGCATGTGCACACATGCATGTCCACATAAGCCTTTAAATCCTACATCCTATTTATGGGAAATACAAAGAACTGAAAAACATATTAAACAGTGCTACTGAATGTAATTTTAAAAATCCAAAATCTGGAAAACTGATAGAAAAGAACAGATTGCTTCAGTTATCAATTGTAACAAAATACAGTGGTGCAGAGGTAGACAGGAGAGAACCTGAGAACCTGCAGGGTAAAAAACTTAATTATAGCCTGTTCAATAAGCAACCTACAATGTGTGTGTGTGTGTGTGTGTGTGTGTGTGTGTGTGTGTGTGTGTGTGTGTATGCTTCTCCTTAGACACAGCCTCCCCCCAATAGTAACATATTGGTACAGTTGTTACAAGTGATGAACCTACTTTGAAGTGTCATTATTACACTAAATCCATAGTTTACATGACCTTACTCTGATGTTGTATATTACATGTGTTTTGACAAATGTATCTACTATTATAGTATCATAAAGAATAGTTTTGCACAGTCTTGGTGGTATAGTGGTGAGCATAGCTGCCATCCAAAATTTCTTTGTACTCTGCCTATTCACTCCTCCCTCTCACTAACACCGGGCAATCACTAATCCTTTCACTGACTCCATAGTTTTGCCTTTTCCACAATGTCCAATAGTTAGAATCATATCGTATGTAGCCTTTTAAGTTTGACCTCTTTCACTTTGTGATATGCATTTAAATTTCCTTCATGTCTTCTCTTGTCTTGATAACTCATTTCATTTCAATCCTGATTAATAATAGTCCATTGTTTGGATGTAGCAAAGTTTATTGTTTATTTGTCTATTCACCTGTTGAAAGACATCTTGGTTGCTTTCAAGTTCTGGCAATTATGGATGAAGCTGCTATAAACATCTGTGTGCAGGTTTTTGTGTGGACATAAGTTTTCATCTTGTCTGAGAAAAGACCAAGGAATGAGATTGCTAGATCACCTGGTAAGAATATGTTTAGTTTTGTAAGAAATCACCTGTCTTCCAAAATGGCTAGGCTGTTTTGCATTCTGACTAATAATAAATGAGAGTTCCTTGCTCCACATCCTTGCTAGCATTTGCTCCTGTCAATGTATTCAATCTTTGCCATTTTAACCAGTGTATGATGGTATCTCTTTGTTGTTTTTATTTTCCAATTCTGTTATGATATATTGAGAATATTTTCATATTTATTTTCTATCTTGATGAAGTTTCTATTCAGGTTATTTGACCTATTAATCAGGTTGTTCTTACTTTTTGTTTGTGTTCTTTGTATATTTTGGAAAGCAGTCTTTATCAGATACACCTTTTGCAAATATTATCTCCCAGTCTGTGGCTTATCTTCTCACTCTTTGACAATGTCTTTTACAATACACCCAAGTTTAATTTACTGAAGGTTAGCTTTTCAATTATTTCTTTCATAAACTACACATTTAGTATTATATCTAAAAAGTCATTGCCGTGATCAATGTCACCTAGATTTTCTTCTACATTTTCCTCTAGGATTTTTTCATTTAAGACTATGATCCATTTTGAATTAATTTTTGTGAAGGATGTCAGTACTATGTCTAGCTTTATATTTTTTACATGTGATGTCCAATTTTCTATCACAATTTCTTGACAAGACTAACCGCTTTAATGTACTGCTTTTGCTACTTTGTCAAAGATCAATTGACTATATGTATAATAATCTATTTGTGGGCTCTCTGTTCTTTTCCATTGATCTATCTGTCTATTATTTTTGCCAATCACTGTCTTGATCACTGGGACTTTATATTCAATCTTAAAGTTGGATAGTGCCAGTCCTCTGACTTCAGTCTTGTTTTGTTTTAAAAGAAAGGTGTAATACTAAGTATTGGAGAAGGTATGAACTGACAGGAACACTACATTACTGGTGAGATTATACATTGTTAAAATAGGTTTTAGAGCAATTTGGTAAATATCTAGTAAAGTTCATACCCTCTAATCCAAATTACCAAATTTTTATAGGTACAAAATTTGGCACAAATGGTGAAATGTTTATTGTAGTCCTATCACAGCAAAAACAATTTGTGATAACAAACCCTTAGAGTTAATGAGGAAGAATAAAAGTGCTTTTAATATAATCCAAATATATGAGTATATATGTTTTATTTCACTGACTCTATCAATAGCCTAGCAATTAGAATGATAAGAAAAAAATGCTTCATTATTAATGGGCAGAGCATTTGTTGTGGATGAATCTCGAAACACTAATAGAAGGCTCTTAGTAGACCAAGTAATATGTCTAATTCCTGTTAAATGATTGATATCATTTTGCCAATTTATAACCAAATTTGCAACAATTGAAGAAATGTTTTTTTGTTGGCTAAACATCAAAATTCATAAAAGAGAGTCAAATTAGAAAGACACGTATTATGCAGATCTTCTACCATTCCTGTAACTAATAAGACACAGTTCATTAGTAAATAACCTCTTTTTTTCTTAGCCCCTTTTTTACTTGATAGAGAATAAACTGCAGAAACCCAAGAAGGAACATGTGGGTAGATCATGAGAGATAGCACACTTATGTAGATGCACCTCACATTCTTCTGAGATGTGAAGAGAAATGCCTTTAACAGATTATAGATTTTTAACCTTTAATTTGATTCCCTAATTTCACATCTTCAAGATAGCTAGCCTTCCAATTTTTGTCAAATACCTAAAATTTCTATTTAGCAGAGGGCATATTTAATAACAGAGCTAACAAAAAAATCTCCCCAAACTCCTTGTCACCAGGCCTCCTGTTATCTACAAAAACAGCAACAGCAAAAGTAAAGCATCACAAGTATTCTCTTGGCTGCTTTTAACATAGAAAGCTAAGGTTGATAATTTAAGCTTGAAAACATAGAAAGGTTAAAGTATAAAGCCCCCAAAATTTCATATGATGTTTGAGTTTAGGACTTAAGTTTATGGTTTCAGTGATCCTTGTAAGAAAAAGCACAATGGCTTAGTGGACCAAAGTATATGAACTAGAATCAGATGCCCATGAAAGCCAACCTTGATCTTGCCACCTTAAAAAATCCTTTTAATTATTTTGTCCTTAGAGAATCTTCACTTATCAAGTAGTGGGCACCACCTTACACAGATGCCAGAATGAAAATCTATAACTTATATTAAGCAGAAGTCACAGTGTCATTAAACACATTTTGATTATTACTAAACACCCTGGGCTTAGATTGAGAAAAAGAGTAATTGGACTCAACATATTTTTTAGTATATAATATACTTACTCCAGCATTTAAGTAGAATCAACCAACTATACCTTGATACACAAAGCAAAAGCACATATTGCCACTTAGTCATTTTGCTAAAAATTGAAAATAAATGCCTTGCAAATGTTAATGTTCTCATTCAAAATGTTCTTTCTAAAATTGGAATCATTTTTCATTTCAGTGCTTTCGTTTTTCACATTTGTGGCATTATTTTGTAAATGGATAGCTTCAAGCAATTTATAATGAGGTTACATTAATTTGCTACAACAAATTCAGAATTCTTAAATGTTGTATATTATTTGGATTTATATCATGCAACACATTAAATGCATCCTCATGTGCTATTTTTGAGATATTATAAGAAGAAAGAAAAGTTTATCTCAGTTGCTTTTCCATTTAGTCCATTTATTTATTCAATGAGCAATTATTAAATACCTTATATTTCCAGGCTCTATGACAAATGCTAGATATACAGTGCTTAAAAAAATACAAGCTATATCCTTATGAAACATACTTTAGTGGGAATGGCAAAACTATAGTAAATAAATGAATAAATATTTAAATGAAAAGAGCACAAAAGTAATTTTAAAAAATCTATTACAATAAATAAGTGTGGTTTTGTAAATTAAATAAGCAGACTGAAGCATGAGTTTGAGGAAGAGATCTGAATTTTGATGAACAGTTAGGCAGGTAAATGATATTTTAGAGAATTCATAGCATGTGTGAATATCTGGTGTAGGAAGTCAGTAAATTCAAAGAACTAGAAGGACAATGTTACTGGCACAGTGAGTTAAGGACAGAACGTCTGGAGAGGAAGTTAGGAGATCTTACAGGATCCTATTTACTTCCTTGAGAAAAGTCAATTGAATGGCATTAGATTTTGTTTTTAGCAGTGTGATGACATGATTAAATGTCTAGGTGTAAAATATAATTTTCAAATTTATGAATAATGACCTGTTTGAGGGCCAGAATAAGACCCTCAAACCAAACAGGAGTCTATTGCAGTAGTCCAGGAAAAAAAATGATAGTGGCTTGAGCTAATGATGCTGGCAGACATGCAAACAACTATACCCAGTAAAGAAATTCTGGGGCCATAAAATTGTCATAAGTATGTAATGGATTATATATAGAGAATAAGAGCAGAATGAGAGAGAATAGAGAATGAGAGAAGTGGCAAGTATGATTCAAAACAACCATTTTGAGTTTCTGCATGAAAGAGGTACCATTTATTTAAATTTGGAAAAAAAAAGAAAAATAAGCAAAACCTGATAAAAAGAGCAAAAATTAGGTAAATTTTCAAGCATAATTTGTTTTTATCTTTGAGAAGCATTCTAGTGAATATATCAAGTGGGTAGGTGAATAAATAAATTTGCATCTCATTAGTAGGTTCATAGCTAGAGATTAAAATTCAGAGTCATTTAAATCCATTAGTCATTAAGAACTGGTGAGGGTGCAGTTTTCTTAAATCAATTCAAGTAGAAATCAGATGGGAGTACATTTTAGAGTGAAAGGAAACTAAATAGGAGAAAACAGTCCTTCTAAACTGTTTTTTTTTTTTTTTTTGAGAAACTTCCATGAAAGGAAGCAGAAGATTTTATGTTAGGAGATATAAGCTTTGTCAAAGAGGGGTGTTTACTTGTTTTTGCTTTTATTTTTTAACATGGGAGCATAACAGGGTACATGTGAATGCTGGAATAATTCAGTTGGAAGGGAAAAATTGAAAACAGAGAAGAGGCAAGTAAATATTGAAAGAAATTTTAAAAAGAGGGATCAAAATCTTGAGCAATTATGGAAGAACAGGTCTGTAGTAGAGGGTTGGGGCACAGTACACGGGAGAAAAGAAATTAATTAATTAACTACTCTAACTATAAAATAACCATGTCTATAGCTACCCTGTTTCAGAGTGTAGCTATGATAAATCTACTGATTCAGTTTTATATCAATTTGTTGATACTCTGTTCTTTAAATTTTGAGACTAAGAGGTCAGTATTGAGCACATATTTTGGTCTGTACTGTACTTGCACACATACATATGAGGTATGATGTATGCAGTGGCCACAAATCATAGAATTCTACTTCTATTAAGTATCTGTATAATAAGAAATCTGCACAAAACTGCTGAAGATCATGGAGGAAAATGAAAATGCATGGTGAGAAAGGAAAGGAATAATATCTTCTAACTACTGTGCATAAATACTTTGTGCCCTCTTTGTAGAATACTATACTTGAACTGAAACAGTCTCAGGTTCTTATCCCTTTCTCCTAGGTCTTCTGTTTCTCATTTTTCTTATTTTAGGAAAATAGATGGGTCTAGATAGAACTGAATATAAATAAATGATCAAACTAAAATGGATGGGCATTTGTAGGTGAAATCATGTCTAATTCATCTTATGTTCATAGTATGATTTTTTTGTCAAAATAAATGCACATGGAATTTCAAATGAACCACTGTTTCAGTGAAGGACACTCGAATAACAATAGTAATTGTCAAACTTATTTTAAGATGCATAGTTTTACTAGTATATACTATAGAGGCTACAGATAAGAAAATACTTTGTATAAAGTCCAGAGCAAGAACATTCTGTGGAGTTAGCTGCAAAATTTAGGGAATATAAAAATAATATGGAGATATTTTAGAAACACAGATTTTGAGGCCCATCCCCAGAGATTTAAATTCAGTGAGTCACAGGTAGGTCCTGGAAATCTGCATTTAAGCAAGTTTTCCAAGCAATTGGCTTTCAAAGTGACCATGTATCACAATTTCAAAAACAGAGGCGTAAAAAACATGTTCAGAATTTTACACGAAATTTAACTTCTAGCAGTTAAACTAAGTGGAAAAAATATAGGATAGAGAGTTGATCATACTTGGTTGAATTCACAGATTCTTTTGACCTAAGTGATCTCACCACTGCTTGAGAGTAGAGAGGGTGGAGAAAATAATCTTTAGATCTTTGTCAATCTAGGATTTTATTAATTAGAACAGGTATTTATAAATTTTACCAACAGAATAATTTATAAAATGAAACTTATGACTTTATATAATTTTTTCATATTTTTAATTACAACTTCATAATAAATATGGCCAATGAATTTCACATTTGGTTATAAATTTAATTTTAAGGAAGTATATGTCTATAATTTATTACAATTTTATATATATCAGCAGGGAAAAACAAGCTTAGCAATGATTATAAACAGGTAATGAAGGACTGTCATATTGAAATAATCACCTGAATATGCTGAAAGAAAAAAAGTTACTGAATGATATAATTGGCCTAACAGCTAAACGTTTTTATACATGTGACTACTAGACCATGCTAGTCATAGTTGCCAAAACAAAGCAAAGCTATTTAAAGAAACAAGATATTCCTACTTTGGTTGCAGAAAGGATAATTAAATCAGAAAATTTTTATATATCTATCCCTTCAACATTACCACTATGTCTAAATTAAGCTTATGTACATTAAATATTATTATTAGGAAAAGTAATTCCCTCCACTTTATTCTTCTTTTTCAAGTTGTTGTAGTTTCCTAGGTTCCATGTCCTTGCATATAAGAATAAGATTGTCTATGTTTACAAAACCCATGGTCTGATCTTGACAGAAATTGCATTAGAACTATATCAAACTGGGTTGAATTTATATCTTTATCTTGTTAAGTCTTCCAATCCATGAATATGGCACATCTCTCCTAATTTTTAGGGATTAGGGATCAGTGTACTCACAGCAAAGCACAGTGCATTATCAAGTGGGTAAAACAGCATATGGTATATTTCATCAAATTGAAATTCTTGTGACATTAGATAGACTTGTATGTTGTTTGTTTTTACAGAATGATTACTTTATCTTCTGCTAAACAGATAGAATAATAGACAAATGAGCTGACCTACAATGTCCATGTGTGAAATGTTATTGGAAATATTAAATTTTAAATAATATTGCATTTATCCTGAAAAAGATCATACCAGTTTAATGCCATCTCTACATAGGACAAACTAGAGAAATAGTCCTGTGGTGATCAGGTATTTGGAGGAGCCTAGTGAGGCTGTGAGTGAACAAAAGTGAGGTGGTACACAATCAACTCAATAGGCAGATCATTTTCTGATAAAACTACAGGCCTTATTTTTTTAGGGTTTTTTTTGTTAATAATTTTCATTTTTCAATTACAGTTGGCATACAGTATTATGTTATATTCATAATATATGGTGATTAGACATTTATATATCTTACAAAGTGATCACCCCAGTAAATCTAGTATTCATCTGATACCATACATAGTTATTACAGTATCACTGACTATATTCCTTATACTATACTTTACATTTCCATGACTATTTTGTAACTACCAATTTGCACTTCTCAATCTCTTACTTTTTTTTACCCACCCCTAACCCCACTCCCTCTGGAAGCCATCAAACTGCTCTTTGTGTCTATGATTTTTTTCCTGGTTTGTTTGTTTATTTTGTTCCACGTGTAAGTAAAATCATATGGCATTTGTCTTTGTTTGACTTACTCCAATTAAAACCTTACTCTCTAGGTCCATCCATGTTGTTGCAGATAGCAAGAATTCATTCTTATTTTATGGCTGAGAAATATTCCATTATATATATGTACCACCTCTTCTTTATTCATTTATCTATTGAAGGACACCCAGATTCCTCCATATATTGGCTGTTGTAAATAATGCTTCAATGAACATATAGTCATATGTCTATTTAAAGTACTACTTTGGATTTCTTCAAATAAATACCCAGAAGTGGGAGGGTAATTACTGGGGATTACTGTGTGGTTCTTTGTCACTTGTTATAGTCTTTTGTTTTAAAGTTAATTTGTCTGGTACAAATATTGCTTCCATAGATTCTCTTTTGCCCATCTCCATAAAATATATTTTTCCATCTCTTTACTTTCTATCTGTGTGTGTTTTTAAATTTGAAGTGAGTCTCTTGTAGGCAGCATAAGTGTGGGTCTTGTTTTCTTATACAAAACAGCCTCTTCTGTATGTTCCCAGTTGTAGGACTTCTGTTCAACTAGACTTCAGGTGACTCACAATGATGGCTGTTCTGTAACTTAATTGTAATTTTGATGTGATTGTGAAAGGAGGCAAGCCTAGTGTTTACCTGCTCTGCCATCTTCACTAGAAATACAGGGCTTCTCATTTGCCTTCAGAATTATTGATTTTCTTATCTCTCTAGCTATTTTTCTAATAGCTCCTTTGAAGTTAAACAAAGTGTGTGTCTTCCGGGTGTACAGGGCAGAGTGAAAGAGGATAAATGAGCCAAAATGATTGTTATTAGGCTGTGAACCTTTCTAAATATGGTCTCTTCACTAGTTTCTCAGAATGGTCCAGAATGTGAAAGTGTATTTCCACATTCTATTTCTTATTTTACCTTCTAACTACAGAGGGAGAAACTTTTCAACTGGGCTATGCATTAGATTTCTCTGTGGTGCGATTTACAAACAGATTTGCCAGTATCCACACCCACCCCCCCAACCCAAAAAGTTTTTGGTCACATGTACCATTTTAAAAACTTAACACTTGATTCTGAGGCAAAGCCTAGGTACAGAGCACTGGTGTGGAGTCTATGGTAGGTAATGCCAGGTATTAAAACCAACAGATGCTGATGGCTTAAGGAAGAGCCATTGTATCTTTCTACTGATCTCTATTTTTTTTCTATGAGTGTTAGATTTTCTTGAGAATTCCTGTTTGTGGTTGAATAGTGTATTTATCTGGCCACAGGTAGAAACTAGTGGTCTCATAGCCTTTATTTAGAAAACAGTGAGAGGTAAACATCACTAAGAAGGGATAAAGGGGAATTTTGCTTTGGCAGAAAACTTTAAACCTTTCTGTGAGGTTAAGCATTATACCACATACAGGTAATTAGAGAGAACAACATCGATAAAGCATCTTTGCAAAAATGGTCATGAGCCTCCCACGCTAAACAACACAACAAATTTCTGAAAATTTATAGGCAAATTATGTAGAGTTAAGGTGCACAATCAAATTCAGTCAATTAATGCTATCATTGTAAATCAAGATTATGGCTTTCCATGTAAATAACAGTTTATAATAAACATAAATAACAGCACAAGTGACTCAATTTAGCAAATCACGCAGGCTGTTTTGCATGGTCAGTTTACTGAACAGTTGAAGAGAAAATAAGCCAATTTAGTACTGGCAGAAAGATTGTTAGAATGTTGATTCAATATTAAACAGACTGATAGTACTGAAATTGCTGATAGAACTGAAAGCAAACTACAAGCAAAGAAATTAAAGACAGGTAGCAAACAAACACCAAAGGTTTGGAAAAACAAATAATAGCCAAAAGGAACCTAATCATCCACCAAAAATTGTAGCCTGCTCAATAGTAGTTCTGAGGCAGAACGAGGCAGAGAGCATAGGATATACACAGCAATGTAGTGTCAGATTGCCTGGGTTCAAGGTTTGCCAATGAAACAAGACAAGTCATTTAACCTCGCATATGTAAAAATGGAAAGATATAAATGATATGTAAAATAGAGTTGTTTTGATAGCTCTGTGTGGTCAACACAGCATGGTATGTGTCATGTAGTAAAAACTATATATGTCAGCTATTTAAAAAAAATGTAAACTCTCATGCTTTAGTTGCTATAGTTAAAATTGATAATTATGTTACTAAAGATGTGTTGTGTTGTCCACATTTTTTCTTAAAGAAAGAAACATATTTTTAGTTATAAAAATGTTACTCTTAAAGTAGTAGAGTAGTGGAGTTTACCTTCTGCATTTCCCTGGAAAGGCCAGAACTAAAACACAGAGTACACAGTCAAGGGAGTGGTGTATATTAGTTCCTTAGGATGGCTGTAATAATGTGCCACAAATTCAGTGGCTAAAAATCCCCAGAAGTGTATTGTCTCACAGTTCTTGAGGCTTAAAGTCTGAAATCAAGGTGTTGACAGGGCCATGCTCTCTCTGAGATTCCGAATAGAATCTCTTGCTTTTTCCTAGCTTCCTCAGCCTTCCCCTGCAACTTCAGTCACACCAGCCTCCTTGGTGTTCCACGAACATGCCAAGGATACTCCTCCTGCAAGGATTTGAACGGTCTGCTCCCTTTGCCAGGAGCATTCCTCTACCATATTGCTATGTTTAGTCCTCATTTCTTTTGAGTCTTTATCATAGACAAAATTATATTAAAAAAATTCCAATAAACTATTCATTTATCTGGCTTTATTCTCTATCTCATTAGTATGTTAAAAGCTCAAATATCTCTTAATGTTCTTTTTAGTCCAGTAGAATAAATATATCACTGTAGGCTGTATTTTTTTTTAATTAAATGTATTGAGGTGACAGTGGTTAATAAAATTATATAGGTTTCAAGTGTACAGTTCTATAATACATCATTTGTATATGGCATTGTGTGTTCACCACCCAAACTTAAATTTCTTTCTGTCATCATGTATTTGACCCCCTTTTGCCTTATCTAGCCCCCCACACACTTCTCCCCTTCCATCTGGTAACCACTCAACTGCTGTCTGTGTCTGTAAGTCTCTGTTTCTCTATTTATTTGTTGCTTTAGGTTTTACATCTCACATATGAGTGAAATTATATGGTTCTCAACTTTTTCTTTCTGATTTATTTCACTTAACTTGATCATCTCAAGATCCATACATGTTGCAAATGGCAGTTTTTCATCTCTTCTTATCACTGTATAATAGTACATTGTATAGATGTACCACTTCTTCTTTACCCAATTATCTATTGAAAGACACATTGATTGTTTCCATGTTTTGGCCACTGTGAAAACGGCTGCCATGAACATCAGGGTGCATATATCTTTATGAATAAATGTTTTTAAATTTTTTGGATAGATACCTAGAAGAGAAATTGTTGGGTCATATGTAATTCTGTTCTTATTTATTTTTATTTTTTGAGAAACCTCCATACTGTTTTGCATAGTGGTTGTATCAATTTACATTCCCATGGGCAGTGTATGAGGGTTCTTTTTCCTCTTCAACATGTGTTATTACTTGTCCTGTGATGACAGCCATTCTAACAGGTGTGAGGTAGTATCTCATTTTGTGGGTTTGATTTGCATTTCTGTAAGAGCCAGTAAAGTTAAGTACCTTTTTATATGTCTGTTGGCCATTTGTATGTCTTCTTGGGAGAAGTGTTTTGTTCAGGTCTTCTGCCCATTTTTAAATTGGATTGTTTGTGCTTTTATTGTTGAAATGTATCAGTTTTTTGTATATTATGGATATGAGACCTTTATTGGAAATGTTGTTTGCAAATATGTTCACCCATTTAGTTGGTTGCTCTTTTATTCTGTTGATGGTTTCTTTTGCTGTGCATAAGCTTTTTAGTTTGATATAGTCCTAGTCATTCATTTTTGTTTTTATTTCCCTTGCTTTTAAGGTCAAATATATAAAATCTTCTCTAAGTCTAAGGTCCATGAATTTAGTACCTATGTTTTTATTTATGCAATTTATTTTTTCAGGTCTTTGATCCATTTCAAGTTAATTTTGGTGTGTGGTGATAGAAAACAGTCTAGTTTCATTTTTTTGCAGGTGTCTTTCTAATTTCCTAGCACCATTTATTGAAGAGGCTTTCCTTTCTCCACACTGTGTTTTGGCTCCTTTGTGGAAAATTATTTGCCCATATGTAGAAGGGTTTATTTCTTGATACTGAATTCTATTTCATTGGTCAGTGTATCTGTTTTTCTATCAATACCATACTGTTTTGATTATTGTCACTTCAGAGTATAATTTAAAGTCAGGCAGAGTGATATCTCCAGCCTTGTTCTTTTTTTCTCAGGATTGCTTTGGCTATTCGAGGTCTTTTGTGATACCATAGAAATCTGATGATTTTTTTTTTCAAAAAGATGACATTGGGATTTTGATGAGGATTGCATAAAATGTGTATATTGCCTGGGTAATAAGGTCATTTTAATTAAGTTGATTCTTCCAATTCACGAACATGGAATATCTTTTCTTTCTTTGTGTCTTCTTTAAGTTCTTTTAATAATGTCTTGTAGATTTCAGTGTATAGGTACTTACACGCTTTATTAGGTTTATTCCCAGGTACTCTTTTTGTTGCAGTTACACAAGGAATTTTTTTTAATTTCTTTTTTTCTGAAAATTCATTGTTAATGTATAAGAATATATGGATATTTGTACATTAATTTTGTATCCTGAAACTTTACGGTGTTTATTTATTGTTTCTAATAGTTTTTTAGTGGAGTCTTTAGGGTTTTCTATATAGAGAATCATGTAATCTGCAAAAAGTAACAATTCGACTTCTTCATTTACAATTTGAATGTCTTTCTTTCTCTTTTCTGACTGTTCCAGCTAGAACTTCTAACACTATATTGACGAGAAATCATGATAGCAGATAGCCTTGTCTTGTTCCTGATCTTAAAGGAAAGGTTTTTAGTTTTCAAATGTTAACTATGATGTAGCTGAGGATTTGTCGTATATGGCTTTTATTATATCGAGGTACTTTCATTCTATAATCATTTTATTAAATGTCTTAATCAAAAATGGATGCTGTCTTATGAAATTCTTTTTCTGTACTTATTGATGTGATCATATGATTTTGAAAATTTTGTTTATACAGTATATCACATTAATTGATTTGTGTATGTTAAAACCATCCTTGTTGTAGGCTGGGTTTTTTTGTCTGGTTTTTTTTTCACTGTTTTGTATAGCTCAATAAACATCTGTTAAATGAATAAAAATATGAAATATGATAATCCTTGTAGAGTACTTGGAAAAGTATCCAGCACATTGTCAGCACTCAATACATGACAGTTGTTTTAATAGCAGTCATAGTAAATACTGCTCCTTGAGAAAATTGATAATAATCATCATTATTACACTTATGGAGGGTTTAGAGTTTCAGAAAATGAACTGTTTACTTTATATATTTCCTCATTTAATTCTATCAACAGTTCTATGAAGCAGGTATTCTTATTAATACCACCATTTTACAAATGGGAAAACAGGCATTCAGAAATAAAATAACTTACTCAAGCTCAATTTTCTTATAAATACAAAGTCTGAATTCAAACCAGTACATCTAGTTTCAGATTCCATCTTCTTCTACAATTATACATTATGATTGTGCTGGTTCTTCTTACTTAGACACATCACAATAAGAACTTTAGAAAATAGCATAAAAAGCCCAAGAAAATTCAAATGTAACTAATAAAACCTCAACACAAAATAATGTATATCAGTGTTCAGATTAAATTGCCATTAACTAAGAATGCCCATAATTAATGGTCTAAATAAGATAGGAGTTAAATCCTTTTCCTGGGACACCTTGGCCAAATGATTTTTAATGGGCAACTCTGTTCCCCATGCCCATTCAGAACACAGGCTCGTTTCACCTTGATGCTCTGCCCTTTCCTGGAGTGTTGTCTTCATTCTCATGTCTAAGACAGCAGCTACATCTAAATTGCAGCCCATAGAAAGAGAGCACATCTAGAAGACTCACTTTCTATGAGCCCATCTGAAACATTCCCGCAAATAAAAAAGAGTTGTTTTAAGGAACAACTAAATTTATGCCATCTGAACAAAAAATACTAATGGAAATAGACTGTGACTATTATGTAAGATATTAGTTTTGAGAAAAAATGTTAAAGAAGTCTAGAGTTTAGTTCAAACAAGAGGTCCTTTAGCACTGAGGAAAAACTTTGACAACACCATGCTAAAAACTGAAAGGAAAGATATATTTAAATTGCTGTGTAGCACAAGAACCTTCAGTCCAAGATTGTTGAGTAAGAAGTGATCAGGATTTTTAGAGGTACAGAAGAAATTTAGTGTTTTAACAGGTACTGTGCAATGGTACTTTTCAGGTTGTAGAGGAATAAGAAACTTGCAGTCAGTACATCTGGAGTTGTTCTTTTCAGTGTAGTCTGTGCTCAGACATGATGGTAGGTCATCCTGTTTTTGCTTCACACTTTTGTGGTCAACCTTATCTCATATTGGTGTTCTGTGAAATTATCAATGCTTTATTGGAGAGTGCCATAGTATAGGTGTTTAGATAAAATCAGTTACCTAAAAGTCGGCAGATGCTGTTTCCCTTTATTTATTTTTTATTTTTTTAAATCTCTTTCTTCCCTTAAGTTTTCCAAATAAAATACAGGAGTACCAGTTAACTTTGAATTTCAGATTGATGATGGATAATTCTTTTTTTAGTATAAGTATGTCCCATATATTGCCTGAGACAAATTGATACTAAAAACTTATTCAGTGTTTATTCTAAATTCAAAGTTAACTGTGTGTCCTCCATTTTTATTTGCTAAATCTAGTAACCCTTTGTCCCAAACCCCTTGGTAGTTTCTGTTTGTATTAAGGGACTGAGTTTAGCCCCCTCCACCTTCCAACACGCCTTGTGTGCTATTGGAATTTATAGAAGGTTTAGAACTCACTTGTTAACCCATTGATTTAGCTCAGTCTTTTTGGTTAACCTAAAAATAACTGAATGATTATTTTATTGGGGACACTTTGCTTGTTGCCCATGAATAACTTTCATGTGTTTGAAATCATAGCTCTGGGAACCACTTAATATCATCTTAAGTGACAAGATTGAGTTATGGAGGCATAGAAAATTATTACACATGTAAGTTACATGTTATTTTAGGCAATAAAGTCTATTTTCAAGAAGTTGGAGTAAATCTTTTAAAAATTCAATACAATTTTAAATATACAAGAACTTTGATTTCATTTATAAATAGAAACGTTTTTTTAAATAAAATAGTTTAGTATTTTATGGTAATAAATATCAGTTAAGCCATTAGTTAGATTTTTTTGATAATGATCTTGATGAAAGTAAATTCTACTTTCAGAGAAAAATTAAATATAAAAACTGTAGTCTTTGTGATATTTTATGCTTTTAAAAGGCATGATGATTCTAAATGTTCCAACTCAGGCTTTCATGCCTGAGTCCATATGCCCTGAAAATGAAACAGCAGCATTTTGACACATGCTGTGTAATTTCCACCAACCACTGAGGATAGTAGAAAGATGAAAAAGGGTTAATGATTAATGCTGTCACAAATTTTCACTAACCTCAACATGGCATTCCAATGGTTTTAGTCTCAAAGCTGTTCTGGTTTCAATGGCACCTTCTGTGGTTGGGGAAAAAGAGCTGTGTCACTCCAGGGAAGTCTATATCTTTGTGTGAGATCACAGGAGGCCTCAGATACTGTTAGAAGCTTTGAAATTATGAAATTCATTTATTCCCAAAGAAGCCCAGTTTTTAAAGACATTTTGAAGGACACCTCATCCATAAAATTAGAGGGAACCAGCCTATCCATTTACTGTTCTTTAGAAAGGAAACAAGTCATCCTCATCTGCCACTGAGATTTCCACCAAAATACATAGGACTCTCTGTGGGTGACAGAAGTCAGACTAGTCCCAACTCAAAACCCAGGAGTAAGGTTAGAATAAAAGCTTCTTAGAGCATTTGTAATCTTGGAATATTTTTTCTTCCTAGAAAGCATTTTTCTTCCCAGGAGTGAGATCCCCAACTGGGGAACAATCTGTACAAATCACATATAGATTAGACACTCTGTATATGTGTTATATGAAACAAAATCTTTATTCTCTTTTTATAGACCCTATGAATTTTAACTGAAGAAATTTTAAATTTGCATTAGTAAGAGCAGTTGATTTCATATCTACAGCTACCATTTAAAATATTAAATTTTTTTAAATGTGTAAAAAATACACTTAAATAACAGTACATATTATTAAAATATCCTACTCAGAGACTTATGGATATCTGTACTATCTTAATAAAATCACATGGTAGTGGAGTCAATTTTGGCATATTCCTATCATTAGTACATATCTAATATGTCCGATTCTATCCTAAATACCATTCCCATCATTTAGTATTTCTTAGACATACCTCTTACTATTATTTTACCTAATATTCTGATAAAGTTCTTGTCAGTTTACAAATGAACAACTCAATTTTTTTACTCGGTTGCTTCTTAAGCAAGCTGCTATTTCTTCATAGTCTCACTTTCAATAAATTCTACAAAATAAATCCATCCTTCTTAGTATTACAACTATGTTGATCATTTTCAGTATGATATGTTTTGAATATTTTCAGAGTAAGTCTAGTCTAATTTATTTTTCATGTTGCCAAGTATGACACCATATTATATTTAAATTATTATTTGATAATGTTTTTAAAATTTCTTTATCTCTTATATGGATTATTCATTAATGAGTTTCAATGAAAACAGTTTCACTATTTCATTTGGCCAGCAGCACATCTTTTCCCCTCCTCCATTAATCTTCTATTTAAATACTATCTAGCTATATTTATTCTATATTTTCAGTTCATATGTTCTAGATTGAATTTCAGTCTGATATCAGTCAAAAGAGTGTTTACAAAAAAATAAGATTTCTAAAGGGGATATCTTTAGAGAACTTGCCTACTCTTCCAGTGGATACAGCATATTTTAAATATGATATTATTTTAAAAGCCACAAAAGAATGTAGTTATTTAAGAATCCCATGCCCATTTGAGAGGAAGCCATTTCTAGAAATTAAGAAAAATTAATATAATATCCTTAGACTAAAGCAAGTTCATAATCTATGGCAGAGCAAATAGGATTTCAGTCTAGCAATTATTGAGAAATAGATTCCAATAACCTAAAAGACAAACATAATATACCAAGTACTTGACAACATTTTCATCTTCTTTGGAAATCAATTAAAATATTCTTGTATATTAGTGAAATAAAAATTCATATCAAAATTTGCATTTTGAGAATCATGGACAAAGCAGCATTTTAATTAAAATTCTAATAATTTCTCTTAGGAGCATAATTATAAATTTGTTATCAGTCTATTCTATTGGAGTGGTGAGGTTTCAGTCTTGATTGGTATTCTAAGTTCAATTTCTGGATGCTAAAAGACAAAAACAGATAACATTAAACTTTTATTAAGATTCATGAAATTTCAGAATAACTTCTCAATTAGGTATATAAAAAAATCAAGATCTTTAAGAAAATAAATGTAGAAAATCATTATTGAAACAAAAACAAGCTACAGTAAGTAAAATATGGTAATATAAGTCCATTAGCAATAAACAAAACAAATTTTAATTAAAGGCAGGAAAATTGACAACCTTCGTAGCATTGGGATTCTCAACACCTATCATTTTTAACTAAATATGAAATTTTCCCCAGAGATGTATCTAATTCTCTCTCTCAGTTTACCATTATCGACAGTAACTCCTGAGTGGAATAAACTGTGCTGAATTATAGATTGACAATAAATTTAATAAAAGTATTAATTTTACTACAGATCAGGAAATATTACTCATATACACATGGAATTTGCAATATGAAGAAATGTCATCATCATGAATAACTGGGATAGAATTTGCCATGTGACTCACTGATCCCAGAAGTAAAAACTTTCAAATATGATAATACTAAAAATGCCAATATTCATTTCTACAGACATTCTCTAATCACATTCTTAAGTATCACATCAATAGAAAGATGTGAAAAAATATAATTTAAGGAGTGAAAAAAATTGAAACAAAGATATTAGATCATGTTAGACTCAACCTACTTATAAGAATAAAGAACATTTTTCTATATTTTCAGGACAACAACTAATAATTTTGTTCTAATAACAATTTTTTTTCTTAAAAGTCAAATGCTTAGGATTTACAGGGGAGGAAAATATGAAATTTACCAATAACTTATTTCTTCTGGTTGAATAATAACTCAATTTTCTAGAAATTTAGTTGGCCATAGTCCAGAAAAAATTATTTCACTGCTAAGATATTAGTTTCCAGAATTATCAAGGATATGTCCAAATTTATCGAGGATATGTCTTTAAAATCAATGAGGTGCCCTGCCAAGTATTGCTGATCATAAAACTTAAAATTATATTCATCTCTCCTCAAATGAAGGGGCAGTTAAAATATCTTTTTAATAAAAACAAAGGGGTGTATTGAGGTCATAAATTTCTGTGCAAACAATAATCTAAGTCCAATTAACCTCCATGCTATGATGGTTACAAAGTTTTCAAACATCACATAATGAAATGATTACACTAAGGCAAGTTTCTGAGTGGAAGAAGAGATGATTAAAACATCAAAAATTTATCAGAGCTGCAAAATGAGAAATGTTGAGTGGGTCAGTAGACATATTTACTGTTATAAAAATCTACATAAATGAGCCTAGACAGAGAAAGCATCTGTGAATTCGTTAAATTTGAAAACTCTGAGAATAATAAATATAGAGCAGGCAGCGTGAAAAAAAAATCAGTGAAGTTTGGCAGCCTACTGTGCTAAAAGTAGTTGTATGTACAAAAATGGAATGTTATACAGCTGGCTTAAGTAGAAAAAAACAAAACGTAGAGCCAAAAACTCTAGTGCAGTATGAAACCTTATAGAATATTCAATTTAAAAAATTAATTTTTCATTAATATTAAGGAATGTATTTTGGAAATATCATTACAAAAAAGAAAATAAAGGGTTTCAAAACAATGTGTTAGAATAGACAAAATGATATAAATTGAAATGAGTTTAATAGTAACCATGATGCCTATCTACTATCTGTTCATCTATCTTTTAGATGGTATGTTAGTGCCAGCTTAAAATTAAATGTTATGGGTAACAGAAATAATTATTTTCCTGTTCAACTCCGAAAATGTACTTCATGACCGGTATAGAAGCAATTATGCGTCTAACAATTGTTTTAAACCTATACGTTTATTAACATGTTTAATTATTGTAAATTCATTGATATTGATCATATTTTGAAAGAATATTATAAACAGCATAATAATGAGTTGCAATGTTTTGCATTCTATCAGGTAGACAGGTCAGTGATGAATTATAGATTTTCAAAACTTATCTCAAAGATACTACAATTTTAAATCACTGTCCTAATTCTCTTTTCAGCAGTAAACATTTCCAAAGGGAACTATACTTCTTGAATCTTAACTGTCAGAGAATAACTCGCTACCATATTGGTGGAAGTTGAGGCAGACATAATCAGGGATGGGTCATCTCCTACTTTGACACTAATATGAATACAAGATTTTTTTTAGGGTCTACTTATATCCAAAAATTGCTCTTTTAAGATTTATTATTCCACAGAGAGTTTGGGAATAAATTCAGTCATTCACTCATCCACTCATTTACTAATTCAAAATTATTTATTGCCTGCTATGCTCCAAGTTTGTGCTAAGTGCTGAGGGTACAATGGTTACTAGACAACACAGGGCTCTGTAACTGAAAAAGGAGTTCGTATTACATATTTAAAAATGACCAAATTTAATAAATCGCTAAATTACAGACACACAATGAATCACAGATGTCTCCAAGAAAGAAATAAATTATATCTTGGAGTTTTACAATTATCCCTACTCTCTTAATGGCTGATAATAATTTGCAAGCCTAAGAGGTTACATCCTGATTTAATCCATTTATTATCTGTCCTTTTGCTCTTGGTCTTCCATCTTCTGAAATTGGTTAAACCTTGTTGATATCATGACCTGAGTTAATTGTTGTCTCAGAGGGCCTCCGTCCTCATGTCAAGAGAGACTGCCAGCTCCCTCAGTAAGTGTCTCAGTATGACATTTGCATCCTTTCTAGTTTGCTACCCTTGTCATAGAGCCTCATAATTATGTTTCTGTATTTCTCTTATTCTCTTTCATTTCTCTTGTTCTCTGGACACTTCACATACTGTGAGGTATGCACAGAGATATTTCCATTGTTGCCTTTCTCCCGTCCCAGAGTATCAGATTCTTTCTCTCCTTGTTTCATCTCTTTGTCTTTAAACCACATATATTCTACAGTTTGCAATACATTGTTGCCTATTCAGGCTGTTTCTTTTCCTGTTTGTCAATTTTGTCTTTCTAACTGTTGGCACGGAAAGAGAAATTATTTATCTGCCTCAGTAAATCCCCCTTTTTATTGGTGAAAAATATTATTATTTATGTCCTGCTGAAAGAAAGAAAGGGCTCCAAGAAACTGTTAAACATTTTTTAAGTACTTTTTTTTTCTTTTTTAAAGAAGTCTATAGCTAGACAATTGTATTAGTAATCTCACCACAAACTGTAAATATAATAATCCACTTAACACAGTGACTTTTGGCCTTTGTGCAATGGCATACCTATTGTGTGTGACTCAGTGATTGATGGCAAAACTAACCTCTTTCATTAGACTCAATTGGAAAATTTGATTGTCATTATTTCTTTAGAATACACATTTTCTGAAACAAAGTTGCTCAAACCACTCAAGCTTCCTTTTCCTCTTATCTTTCATATTTTTAGCATCATCTATTCAAATAGGCTAAACAATTTGGGTCCCTTCTCTTCATCAATACTTATCTGCACCCAAACTCCTAAAATCCTTAGGTTTCTGGTTCCACCTACCTCACTATTCTCTCTTTTAAATACAACTTCCCTAGTGGATCTCCTCATTAACTTTGATAGTTTTTTACTCCCTTCAGGTCTTCCCATTTTCATTTACTCTTACTTTTGCAGGCAAATCAACAAATTTTTTGCTTTGATATGTCATTCTAATTCTAAAAAGCCTACAATATATCTCTACTGTTTAGAGAATAAAGTCCATATTCAAATCATACTCTTTATTTCTTTTACTTATCTACCCTGAGGAACATTACTGAATATTACTTATACTTTTCTTATTTGTGCCTTTTAATAAAGCATAACTCTGCCTGAAGAATGTTTTCTCATTCTTCTATGTGACATGCCTCACTTTTTAATGTCCAAATCTTACCCATTGTTAAAATCACGATTATAATATTACTCTGTCCTATGTCCCACAATCCAGACCCAATGTAATCTTTTATACTCTTTATCATTGACACTCCTCGCCTATCTTTTTCCGTTTTGTTTAATTTGTTTGATTTATTTATTTATATTGCTTTTCTAATGGATAAAAATACCTCTTTATTCCCTTGGAAATTAAATTGTACCTTGAAATTATTAGGTTACCTACTTAGTGGGAAGAAAATAGTTTGGAAGTGAAATAGCCCTAGGCTGCCACAGCCGATTATAGGAGCCTGGACTATAATCTTACAAGCATCAGCAGTCCCAACGTCAAGATGAGGAATTTGGTTTAATTGTCAGTAAGAGAAAAATAAAACACAATCGGTGGCAAATGAAATGAATATCTTCCAATATCTAGGTATCTTCCATGAATACAAGCAGAAGATGAGATTAGAAAAATATGGACAGTGACACCTAAGTTTTCCACAGGGTATTGTTTTCTATAATTAGCTCAAGGGACACAAAGGGAGAACAAGTTGCGTGGCGGGTCCTTCTGCATGGCCTCTCTCCTCCAGTTACCACATGGGAGATGTGAACAGGCTTTGGAAATGGCTATCAGCCTATCCTCAATGAGGTTCTGCCTTGTAGTAGAAAGCCAAGAAAGGTTTTTCAAACTCTTGGAACCTCCCGCATGACTCAGATACTCAGCATAAATAATTTGTGGTGAGAAATAAAACTGGTGAATTTGGGGGAAATCATGACACCTAGAATTACATTTTAACGTAACTCCTTAACATAACATTATGTATAGTTTTCATTGCCATGACTAGGTATCACAAGGTCCTATCCACACTTGAGAGAATGACACAAAGATGTGAACACCAGGAGGCAGGGGTCATCAGGGCCAACTTTGGGATAGAATTAGTTAGAGGTGGAGTTAAGTGTGGAAGTTAGAGCAACAGCATAACTTGTGATAACTATTCTTATAGATGATTATGAAAGTAATACCAGTGATTCAGAGCAACAAGGAGCATAGAAAAAGACAGAATAAAAAAAAAATCTCAAGGGATGCCTATAAATGAAAAAGAGAGGAAGGATCTAGTAAAGAATTCTTGGGGAAGTTTGTCCAGTAGGAGGAAGCCTGATAGAAAGCAAAGAGGCTTTGGAGGGAGATAATCATGAATCCAAGCAAAGCCCCTTGCTTTTCACCTATAGCAATGTGATTTTCAGCAAGTTATCAGTTCTGAGCTATCATTCTTTTACAAAACTGAAGTAACTATATTTGCCTGGAATAAATGTGGGAAAATTAAACTAAATGACTGCATATCTATAGATAATGATAGGAGAGAGAGAGAGAGAGAGCGAGAGAGAGAACAAGCACATGCAAATGCAAGCATGAGCGAGGCAGGGGGGAGGATGTTGATAAATGATAGATAGATCAATCTTTAGTGCCTGGCCCAGTGAATATGCAAAAAATATGTAGCTGTTATGAATTGAACCCAGATATTAGATTATAAAGCTATAATCCTTAAATATAAAATAAGGTTTAAATTTAACAGTAAATAAATTGGAGTTATCATAATTCTATTTCTAGCATCCCATTCAATCTGGAATTGAAAGGCATAGAATAAAATCTTAACTGTAGGCTTCCTAACCTCTTAGGCATCAACATGCTTTAACAACAACAACAAAAAAGCAAGCCATAAATAGTTACTGTATTTTGAGCTAAATTTATCACTTAACTAAGTATGTATCAGATGCTAAGAATATTTTTGCTTTACTACTGCAAATGTCAAGAAAAGCTTCTGCTTCTTCTTGGATAAATTCAAGAACAGTCCAGTGGTAGATATTTCAAGGCAAGGCTAATTTGCAGCAGCATGGTTGCATGGATGTCTTTCTGACATCACTCCAGAAGCTCAAAATAGCTCAAAAATAGTTGGACCTGCAGTTAAAATTTACTAGACCATGAGTGTATGAATTCCTGGGAGAGGCTTCAATCATGTTAAAAGGCCTGGTTTCAGTCTTATTTGTGAGCAACTCTTTAAATTGAAGTATAGAAGTATTTTCTCATTGATACCTAATAGTTTAAAAAAAAAAAAACATGCTTTATTTTAGTGATTTCTTATAGTATAAAAATTAGAAAAATTTTTGAAAAGAAATGTAAAACTTGCCCATAATGCAGAAATCCAGACATAATCTATTAAATAATTTGACTTATAACAGCTTTCAGATTTTATTGATACGTGCATATGTACATATGTGTGCTAATATATAAATACATAGGTGTGTTTAAAATATAAATTTTAAACATGAATAATACCTTATATAATACTTAATATACTCTTTCCCCCCACTGAATAATATGTCAAAGAGATGGGGTGTACCATTAAATATTCTTGAAAACATGATTTTAATTATTATATGATACTTTGTATAAATATACTTCAACCAATTTTTTATTATTGGAAATTTAGTCACTAATTTTTTGTATCTTGTTTTTACATTAAAGTAATACTGCAAAGGATAAGTATCAAATATATATGCACAATATATACAGAGTTATCACTGAATTTTATTTATGATAAATTCCTGTAAAATCTTCCAGGTCTAAGGATACATATGTTATATATGTATATATTATATTATATATGTATACATATATTATATATGCATATATGTATGCACACATACATATACATGTGATATTTGATAACCATTAATTAGTACACATACGAATATATTTCTACTCACATACTAGTTAGTGATTGTTTCAGCAGATGTGCTTTGGAGGTAGAAATGCAGAGATTTTTGTTTAAAATCTTATTTTTATTATTTCTTATTTATTTCTATTAAAGGGCCTTATTTCCGTAGGCCTCTGTGGAATTCTGTCCTGTGTTTTATCTCTAATCCCTCTTACTAAGAGACCCCGGCTGTGATTCTATGCTGGTTAATGGAGAGCCCCATCCTGTGGCCACTCCTTAAGCAATTGAATCCTCCACAACCAGACACAGAACAGCTCTCACATTTAATTAGTTTTGAGAGCCTATTGATTAATTCCCTGCAAAACTCCCTCACATCTGCTGCCTCATTTCCAGACCCAGTAGCTCCACACTAATTCTGACCTTATCATCCACCTCTGAACCACTATAATAATTTCCTAACTCTTTAACTCTCCAACACGTCACCATCAAATAAATTTCAAAGATGAACACTCAGTATCTCTCAATGTACTGCCCTTCACAATCCTTCCTCTCGAGTTGTTCAGATATACTCAACCCTGAAATCACCCTGAGCATTCTGATCTCTGAAACTTTCCCCAGGCTACTCCTCAGCCCAGAATGCACTCCTCTTCTTTCTTTTCTTTTCCTTTTCTAGTCCCCAATTTCAGAAACTCATCTCACTTTGAGCCCAGATCAAACCTTCTTCCACCTCTCCTCAAGCTGAAATGTCTCTTGGCTCTCTGAATTCCTATTACACTTGTTTTTGTGGGTTTTGCAATTTTCCTGGTCTTTTTATTTTCCTGTTTTCTCATTTATAAAGTGGATATAATGTACTTCACTGAATTAATGTGAAGATAATTGACAGACTCTGTACCTACAAATACTTAGAAGCGTGTCTGAACATTATAAATGCTCAATAAACTTATTTTTTGTTATTATTATGAAATGAATGATAATTATAATAATGTTTTATTGACTCATATTGTTAATTATATTTTCTGTTGGCCTGTATTCCTGCTCCCCAAGTAGAAGAAAATTTCCTGTAGAATAGGGACGGTGTCATTCTGACAGAATGTCTTACACAGAGTAGATTCCCAGTTACTACTTATTGATTGACACATTTCTTCACGTGCAATTGGGCTGAATAGTGGTACTGGTGCCATAATTTCCTTTGTAGGACCTGCAACACTCAGGAATACTGGGCAACTTTGAAAAAAAATAAACACCAGTCTGTCTGAATGAATCTGACTAGATGTTTGTTGTAAGAACACTTGTTAGACTCACTATAAAGTAATTTTGATTAACACTGCTAGAAGAAAATTACCATAGACTTGGTGGCTTAAACATAAAACATTTATTTCTTACAGTTCTGGAAGCTGGAAGTCATGGAGTCAGCAGGGATGAGTTCTGAAGAGCGCCCTCTTCTAAGTTACAGAGAGCTGACTTCTTATATCCTCACATGGCAGAAAGAGTGCTAGCTAGCTCTCTGGCCTCTTCTATTCATGAGGGCTCCACACTCATGACCTTTATTACCTCTCGAATGTGGCACCTTCAAATACCATCACATTGGGATTAGAGGTTCAACATATAAATTTAGGTGCAGGAGGGAAACACAGTCAGTCCATTGCAAGCCTTTTCTCTACAGCAACTCTTTACACTTACCTTTAGGGGTTCAAGTTCTAACAGCAACTTGTCTTGAGAGGAAATGGGGAGAAAACCATCAAATGGAGGTAGAAGGAAATATGTGTAGCATTATGTCCTTGGCTGCATGGTTTTTTGTTCTTTTTTACCCAATGAAGTCCACTGATATTTTTTGAGGACTGGTAATATTTCACAACTCTGTGTCTTTAAGGTTGAAACTCCTTTGCTTGCTAGATCCCATAGCCCCACTGACATCCCTTGGGCTCTCCCTAACACTCCCTATGTTGTAACTTTGTTAAATTAACATTAGTTAGGTAGAGTCTCAGAGTGAAGATGTTAAGCCACAGTTCAAGGAAAGACCACAAGGGATACTCAGAAGTTCTGGAAGAGGTATACAGAACATCTTGAGGGTCTACATGAGAAGGTCAAGGCAGGATACAGGTGGAGAAAGCATGGTACTTTGAGTTCCCTGGGCTATGGCTGTGCCAGTCAATTTAAACTAAAAATAATGGGGAGAGGATTTGGTCAGCTTCAAGGTGGGTGGTTCTTCTCTAAGAGCCACATGAGGAGAAGGCCCTGGCAGTTATGGAGAGTGTTTATCATAAGGTCAGGAGGATTTATATTAGGAACTTACATTTATTTGTGACTCTGCACACTGTTGTCTAGGGTATGCTCAAAAGTGGGGCTAATGTCAGTTCAAGGCCCCTGTGGGCTACTTGGCCATACAAATAGGTTGCCAAGGCAGCAATATTATGGAGTAGTTTAGCTAAACACTCGACACCATAGCAAACAGCAATAATAAATCAACCAAGTTGAACATATCTCCTAACGTTCCTGTATCAGTTCCCTGACTAGCTTCCATTCTGTTCCTCTAACACTCCAAATCCTTTCCTGAGTTCAATTACATTAGTTCATCTCCTTGGAACACACATGTAATGCACCTTTCTTTGATCATTTGTCATCTACAGTTCTTAGCTTAAATGGTATGTCCTTAGGAGGACTATAGAAACCCATTCTAAAGTAGCCTTCACCTTCTATTGAATATTTTATTTTGCACAACTTTTTGTCTCAAAGTTGCAGGGATCTTGGGTCTCTTATATACTAATACCTAGAAAAATTCCCGACATATAATAGGCACTCAGATTATTTTGAAAGACATGCATAATTGAAATAAAATATGAAAAGTAATACTTAAAATAATGTCAAAAATTTTCTGTTTTTAAATAATTAAAATGTTGACCACTGTAAATTTATTTTATGAAAGCAGAACACAACTCTTAAAAAGTGTCTCTTCAAATTTTACTAATATTCTTTCCATTAAAAAGTGTGAGTACTGAAATATATTAAAATAGTCTCTGTTTTAAAATAACTAAAAATCAACTGTGGTAAATTCTTATTATGGAAATACTATACAATACTCAAAAACTGTCTCTTGAATTTTTACTGACATTCTTTCCAAGTGTTACATAGAAATTTTTTGCCAAAATTTGTAAAGTATCTTGCATTTCCAATGGATTTTTTCCTTTGTTTTCAACTCCTACATATGTATTTCCCCAGAAAAACTAGATAAAGAATTGGCATCTGCAAAAATCTGGTGTTTTCAGAATAATGTTCATTCAAATGCAATGGGTTTAATCTGTTCTAAATAATAGATATAAAGAGATAGAAAAAAACATTTTATAAATATGTTTAATATCAGATCATGCTCTTTTCTCCTAATGCAAAAAGAATAAGATTATTTTATTTTGCCCTTTGCATCTGTAAATATCTTTGCATCATTTTATTAAAATTAATCAGATTGGCTAATTACATCCAGTCTAATGTCATCAGTACTATTTCATTAATTTTCCACTAGTGTTGAAAATTTCTCAGCCTTTTGTGTAAGCAAGTTTGAGTTCAGTCTCTCTCCCCTATTGTAATAGTCATGAATACATTTTCCTAGCCATTTTTAAAATAGTCTGGTGCAATTTCTCTTTGTCAGTCCTTTTACCTAGGTAATATATTTGAGAGAAGTCCATTTTGATAAACAGGAAAGGAATTGAAAGACGAAGCCCAAGTAACCCAAAATTTATTTACATCAAAAGGGCTAATATTACCAGAACCTGGCAAGTTTAAGGTTAGTGTCCTCCTTAGGTGAACTTCATGGCTGGGTTGGAAAAATTAGTTAGAGTTAATTGGAAATCAGTCTTTTTGTCACACATCAAACTACAATGTGAGTGAAATTTATAGGGAGAGCAGGAATGCCAACCAAATTCATGAAAATCACCCCACTGTTAAAAATCCAATTCAAGTAACCTTCCTTCAGAGACTATTTTTAAAAAATCAAGCTGCTTTGAAGATCAATTGATAACAACTAAGCATTTAAAATGAAATATGAACATTTGTGAATGTCAACAGTAAGAACTTTCTGAAAATAGCATTAAGGCATACAAAATAAAAGAAGTAAATGAATCTTACATAGACATAATTAAACAATATTGCCATTAGATAAACAGAAGAGGATCAGTATAAGCTATAAGAGGAGAAATTTAGACCACAAAATAACTCAGATTATTCCCTTAGTCACTGGGTAAGAAATTTCTTCCAATTCTAGAACTAGTAGACTGGAAATATAGACACACAACACACACACACACACACACACACACACACACACACACACACACACACATTTCCCTTTCAACATAAATCGAAACCTTTTCTATTATGCATATTATTCTTGAGATTCAATGCCCAAGAGTTCTGCAAATGTCCAGGAATCTGACTCAATGCCAAGGCACTGAGGAGGCCCTTTTAATCACTGGCCCTCAACATTCCCTAGCTACATTCAATATACCCAATCTGAAGGTCATCATGGTTTCTTTGATGTAGGGGTCTGTTGCTTTCTTTTTCCATCCTAATACATAATAATCTTTGTTGTACCCAATACCCAGCATGCTCCACAAGCCATTTCCCTTGAGGTTGGTTACCTCCCTGGGACACTGCCAGAGAGCAAGGCATGCATGACCATTGCTTTGTGGTCCATAAGCTTCTGTCTACTTAGTCTCTAGAAATTTCATGTGTCTCCTTCTCCTCAAAAACCAAAGTATATTTTTTCTTAAAGTACAATAGACTACCTAAGTAAAAAACAAATGATCAACTTCTCTGTCCTGTCATAAATATATACATAAAAACCCACTTTATAGCATCTATGGATTATATATATGAAAAATATATACACATTTACACATACCAATATGAATATATATAAGCACACATATATATCTTAACATATAGTAAATTACATGTGTGTGTATATATATTTATATATTTCTCATTTAAGAGTATATAGTTATAATTATCCTTCATAGATTATGTGGACATTTGCTTCAAGTTCCTAGATAATGAATCCTTCCAGGTATTTCTGAATAAAGAAACCTAAATCTGGCAAGCAGTATCTGCAGTTTTTAATACCAAGCATAGGGAAAAGTTACGCAGGTCTCACCTCTCACTGAACACTGGCTCAGTACAGTTTGTTCCTCTGTGTGCTGTGCACTCTGCTTTCATGACACATGATGGGATGACTCAGAAAAATATTTTGATGAAAGTTGACACCAGTCTATCAATTTTTAATTGTGTTACATGAATATACATTATAGAAGATAACTTTTCACTATTAATCAAATTAAAGAGATTGCTAAATAATTAATATATATGAGAATGCCTAGAATAATGCCTCTTATTCCATATAGGCTTTCAGTCCATGTAATTTAATCCAGGTATGAAATATAAGGAAGAAATATCTAGGGTGGTCCTATACCTTAGTTATTTTTCTGTTCTAACATGAATTTTTTATACAAATAAGTAAAAATTCAGAGGGCCTGATGACTATTCAAGTTCACATACATGGAGTGAGAATTAGAGCCGAGGACATATAATGGACAGTCAGGCAGACTTTCCATATGCCATAGTACTTCCCTAGACACTGGTATCATAACAGAATCATATCATATTAATTTGTAGATCCTGATTTGCCATGAACTGGATCCAGAAAACTTTTTGGCCCTAAATTATAACAGAAAGATTGAATAAGCAATCCAAAACATTTCACAAGTTAAAATCCTATAGCGACGAATGTGTGTTCTCTCACTGTTTCTTCTAGTAAAAACAGACAGGTGGTCTATAGAGAGCAGAGAGCCAGGAACTTGGCTTATTTGTGATTGTAGGCTCTCATTGCCAATCCCAATTTTGACAGTAGCTCATTAAAAAATGTTGAGTAAGCTATTGTTCCCTACATGAGAATGGCCTCATTATACAGAGAATCCTGAACACAAACCTGGCTAAGAGCTGCACGACAGATGCAACAATTGGCATTGGTGATGTCTTTCTTTACGAAGCATTCTTCTCAGACACAACACTCTCCTTCCTTCATTCTGTGACTCTGTATCATTCTCAGATTACCCTCACCTGACCCTGACCTCTGACACTTCTGAAGAAACCTTTTCACTTCTCTGAATTCTTTTCTACACATTCTCTTACTGTAAGTACTCACAAAATCTCTACCCACAGCATTCTTTTTTTTCTCTACCTGAAAGATTTCTTTGATGCAATTGATCCACTGTATCCATTCAGGTGATTCCAACTCTGCATTTATACTGTAAGTTTTCTTTATATTCATTATGGGTTGAACTATATCTCCCCCAAAATTCACGTGTTGATATCCTAGCCACTCAGTGTCTCCTTATGTAGAAATAAGGTTATTACAGATATAAATAACGAGAGGTCATAATAGTATAGGGTGGACCACTAATTCAATATGACTGTTGTCCTTATAAAAAAGAGAAATGTGGACACAAACATTGGGAGAACACCATGGGAAAATGACGGCAGATATTAGGATAATGGTACTACAAGTCAAGGAATGCCAGACATAGCCAGGAAACCACTGGAAACTAGGCATATCATGAGACAGATTCTCTGACAGCTCTCAGAATGAAGCAGACCTACTCAGATCTTGATCTTGGACTTCTAGCCCCCATAATTGTGTAACAATAAAGCGCTATTGTTTAAGCCATTCAGTTTGTGGTATGTTGTTACAGCAGCCCTAGCAAACTAATACAATATTCTCAAACACTGATATATATGGCTGTGAAGAAAGCAAGATGCAAGCTTTAACATAGTAAGTCACTGGAATTTATGGATTTTATTAAGTATAGAATCTAGCATTATTTCTTTTCTCTAACACATTGTTTCTTTTCTTGCATTTTTACCCTTTAAATTTTATCTGAGTGATCAGAAAACATTTTAGATCAAGCACCCCAAAGCAAATTAAATAGCTAAGCACTTATGTGGTTACATATTTTTCATGTTTATTCTCTTTTTCAACTAGCTATACTACCTGAAATTGCTAATTACCTGTCTTTGAAATTTTAGGATTATCTCCTCTATATTAATCTTCCTGTTACAAATCTCTTACATATGTAATAGTCATTGATATCACGTCCCAAATACTCTTTTATGGGTGAGTTCTTTGATTTCACCCCTCAGTTTAACTTAGCTCAGTTTAAGTTGGGGAAACTAATGCAGTTATTTCCTGTCTAGCCCTTGTATCTAAAAATCACCTATTTTAATATTTATATGCCTAGTCTCAGTAGTTTTCAAACTGCCTATTATAACCCAGTTCTGAGCTTACAATAATTTTAGTGGGTCACAAATATCATTAAAATTAAGATAAAATATAACAGGAGAAAATATAGAACAGAATATCATAACACAGATAAAAGTACATCCTTTATAAGTATATATGAGCAGTTTATGTATTATTTTGTTAAATGGATATATGTATATATAGGCAGGTGGTGATGTAAATATGTATATTTTAACTGTATTTCAGTCCAATAAAACTAAGCATGGCTTTATATGCTATTAGTATACTAATATTTTAAAGATACATAGTATATTATGTTTATTATAAATTAAAAAGAAATGTAAATGACCATCTAGAGCACTGTTATGAATGAGATGAACTCTAATATTTCTGTCATATACAATTTCTATCTTCCAATATAGTTGGATTGTTTGCTGTTTCCTTTATGTATTCTCATGTTCTCACCTCCAAACATTTAGTCTGGCTTTTCCTTTGGGCTGAAGTCCATTAGTATAACTCCACTTTTAAATCTCATCTAATAAAACTTTACTGTCATTCAAAAGCCTGTACACAGAACACAGTATTCATGTAGATTTCCCTGATATCCTGAAACAGATGATGTCCCTTGTGTGCCTTAATATCATGAGAACATTAAGGACCCCTAACCTTTCTCACAACCTGTCTAGCATTACCGCCTTCTATGAAATTCTTCTCTCATGTACACTTTAGTCTGAGAAAAATCCTAACCCAACACTAAAAGTGTTGCTGAAGTGATTTCTCAATAATAGTCTTATGCACTAATGTCAAGAAATAATACAGTTTGCTACATATTTATGCATGGCTAGGTGAATACAACTCTCAGATTTATTAAATATACTGAGTAAATATAAAGTTGTCCGGGGTCTGGATTCATTGAGAAATACAGTTAAGGGGGGAAAATCTATAATATATGAAGCAGAACATGAAAATCAACACTTTAGTAGGCCATTTCACAAATTATTTTTAAAAAGTCTGCTGCTAATACCCAGATGTGACCTATGGTATATATGCAAATGGTTGACCCACTCAGGTTCTGAGTGGCTGCTACTTGAGGATCATAGATATCCTGGGTGATAACAGAACAATCTTGAATTCCCTAGAATGAACTCACTCCTTCAATCACATCTCTCTCAATAGAATATATCTTTGAAAAATGCTTCCCCTAGGTTTAGTGCTCTGGTAAATGCCTACCATATTACAAATTACCATGTTAAAAGAGACAGTATGAATTTCTTTGGGCAAATGATCACATGAATAAGGTACGTTATCAGAGGAACCTATAGTAATTTGCAGAAAGCAAATATGTACACACATAAAATAATAGAGTAGGTAAATTTCAGGAACAGGTAATGAATGTAAGTGTGATTAATACATGGTAATGAATAGCTTCCAGGTTTCAAAGTAGTTAAAAGTAGACAGTACAATCATCAGTGAAGAGTAAAATAGAGATGGTGAAATGTAGAGATGACCAGACATGAAGTGCCTCAAAAAAAGAAAATCACTCCTACATCTCACTCAGACTTTGGTATGCATAATTACTCCACATCTAAAAAGTGATAGAATTTCTGGTTGAATTTTCTGTTTGATTTTCGTACAATGATATGTTTAAGGCATTCATTACTAAGTCTCCAGATTCTGGTATAGTCCGAAGTATATCCTGACATCATTTCTGAGGGCTGACTCTAAACTTAATGTCCTTGAAACATTAGAATTTCTTTTGATTTGGCAGGACTTTTCTATGAAATAGTCATGCTTATGATCAATTCAGAGCCATTCTGTTATAGGAGCTAATTATATTTAGCATACATTCAGAAAGCTGGTGCAAATGGTGTTTCTCATTTCCAATTCAGGAAGTTAAGAATCTTAGTACTAATTGGATGGGTGAGTACTTAAACTAATATAGATAATAAAGTTTAAAACACTAATCTTTAGAATCCCCCTAAAATGATATTATTGGTGGGTGATTCTTCAATATTAAAGGACCTAATGATATTTAAGGTCTATATAGCATAAAGATTGTGCTTTATGACAAATTAGACTACTTTAAAATATATTAACTGTGGGTCAACCAAGAATAACATTTTAGACAAATCTAACAAAAATGTATTTTAACATATGATGACCTGCACCCAATACATTAAAGAATGACAAAAACATATTGAAGATATTTTTATATAACATTTAAAACTTTGGTAAGGAAATAAATATGCTAATTATAAAATTCAAAGTTAAAAGACTATTTTATATTATGATCAGGAAGAAGACACAAATATATATTTAAAAACAGATTAAAAAAACACTTGTAAATGAAAATCAAATGAAAGCTTTCCAGGATTGATATCTGAGGTACTGTTATTGAGGCAATAATTGAATCTGTCTCTAAGGCACCACCTATTTTTTAAAATGTATTTTATAAACTCTGTATTTTTTATTTTCACTGAATATTATACAAGAGGCCAATATTTATAAATACTTTCTGATAAGTCAGTTTTGGCATGTGGAAATATTTGATAATTTTATCAGAAGAAAGGTCTAAATGAAATTAACTGAGTAGTTTTTGAATAATAGCAAACTAGCATTTTGAGGCTATACTATGTGCCAAGCTTATTTCCAAGCTCCTTGCAAGCATTTATGTATTAAATTTTTATTAAAATTTTATTAAATAGATGAGATGCTCTTATAAGATGCAGGCTGAGGGCTCTGATTTTAGAGATGATTATATTACCAGCATTCTCAAATACCCATGGCTTTTCGGCCCACTCTTAGTTAATATATGATGCTTCAGTCCCTTTAATTCACAAACATAATATTGACAAAGACATTTGGGTGTCTGGTACTAGATGTATCAATAATAAAAAATTGATTTAAACCTTTTTATTTCCTTTTCACTATCTTGAGCCTACATTCATTCACCTGAATGCTTATCAAAAAAAAAAAAAAAGGCAGGTTTGGCTTTTCTCTAAATGACCAGAGGTCTGAGCCTGGGGTGAGAGGTATGATGGGAAGGACATGAGGCAAGATGAGAAAAGATAAAAGGTAGGGAAGATCTTACTTGAACTGGCTGCAGTGTAAGCTGCCCTTATACTCCTGTATGTGCAGGTTACTGTCTTGTAGGTTCTTTAGAGAATGGTTTGCTGGGGACCTCCAGCCTACAGATCCTTTGGCCTGGGGCTATGAGTTCCTTTTGAGTAATAACTTTTCCCTCTTTTAACCATGAGGATTCTGATGATTACCTTCAGCTTCTTGCTATTATAGTTCTTCCACTCTTCCACGTGATCATATTAAGCAAGACCTAATAGTAACCAAACTTGTGCTTTCTCATGCAAATCCATACCATGTACACAGAAAAGATATACGCATCCTTTGCCTTAAAAAAAGGCTGCATCTGATATTACAAACCCATGTCAATACAATAGCTACCTCCAAACTGATCTCAAAAGGGCTACTCTCTTCCCTTCAAAGTAGTAGGTTAATATGTCATTTATTCTCTAGGTTTGTGGAAGTCAGATGCTTGTGTTGTGTGTTTCACAACTAGAGAAATCTGAGTGGTCCCACTGCATTGCCAACCTGATGAAAAGGAGTGGAGCCTCTTCCTCTTCTTAGGAATTAAAATCCCAGAGATCTCTCTCCAAAAATTCTTCCCAAGCTCTTTCTCTTCTCAATACTCTCATCTAAGTTATACTTTCTATAACTTAGATCTTGTAGAAAGAGCCTACAAATCATAGAACCTGTTTTTGACATTTATAAATTCTATGTGTAAAAATTTTCCCACACTCCTTTGCTGTCAAATGTCTGTTGTATTTGTATTTTAGCCAACATTGATGTACAAAAGTCTTATCTAACCTCCTGTTAATATTTATATGATGTATATCAATATAGATCATTCAATTATAATTTATTACATGTTACATATATAGATGTTTTATGTATAGTACATGTATTTTTTCAGAGTAATGTTTTATTACTAAAGATGGCATTAGAAAAAAGTTAGGGTAATAATCATTCTTACATGAGTGCAATATAGATTGTCTGATTTCTCGCTGGGCTTTACTCTTTCTTGGCAAACCAGCTCAACATAACTCCTTAGTGAAGAACTTGTTTGTTAGATGGATGTTCCTGCTAGAGAAAGTATGTTAGTTTCTTCAGAGTTGTTGAAGATAAATTTTTGCATATGTTTTGGTATTTGCTTTTGTGATGTTTTGAGAGATTTGTTCCATTGGGTTGACATCATTATTACATAAAAAATAACATGTGGTTCTATTTCTTTTTCTAAATTGATATATCATCATAGTAACTAATTTATTTAATAATCACTAATTACTTTTTTATTTAAAATGAAATGCTTCAAGAATTCATGAACTCATACTCAGTGACAATCCCAGGTCTTTGAAGATCAGACAGGCAACTCCTCACACATTCAGTTAGGTTATCAACTCAATTTTGTTTCACTAACCCCTGCCATACTTAAAATCATTAAATAGTTTCAAAGTTGTTTTTTTTATTCTTACTCAGACTTTGGTTATATTTTCTCTATAAGGAACTATTAGTAAAACCAGGAGGCACAAAACACGCTGATGCAGAAATATGACAAGATAATGAGGAACACCAAGACTGATAATTATGTTAAACCACTTAGATTTCCACCAGATGGATAAATGCATTCTTTTGATAAAATTTCTTTGACAATACATCAAAATGTCCCTAGTATTAATTACAAACTAATGTAAAAGTGATAGAATATTTTATAACATTATTTTCAATTTATATTTCATTCATTAAGATCTAAAAAACTTCCTTTCACCAAGTTTACATTCAGGTAAATACTCATAAACAACTAGGGACTTTCTCACCTAGGTGATGATTTGGAATCAAAACTTGATGATTAAAAAAAAACTAACTTATTTAATATTTTCAAGGTATAAAATATAAGAATTCTAAAATCTAATGGTTATTTTTGTGACTTCTGCTTTTTTTAGATGAAGAAAATTCTCACTTCAGTTTTAGCTTTGTTTTTCTGCTTCAACCTCTATAACAGATCAAGCCTCCAGTCTAGTTCAATTGATTTTCATACTGATTTCCCAGCAGAAGTCAGTCAGAGCTAACAACTAGAGGTTATCACTTCCTTTCGTAGTTATTGACTCATTACTTGGAGAAATGGCTTAACCAGATATACTGTATTTCCTAGCCTAGTATAATCTAGTAGTATCCAAATATAACCCTTATTATTTCTGATAATTGATGTACAGACCACACCCTCAAAATTCTAACATATGAATACGTAATCATTAGAGAAAATATAAATTTTTAATATCAAATATTTTAAAGTTTGATTTTAAATAAAAAAAAAACAAATTAGGGATTAAAATCATAGCAACAAATTTAGTAAATAGGGTTCTGTAGAAATAGAAATATATAGTTTACAAGTAGAAAGTTTCCTTCATTCTGTACTGCAAGAAAATAGTACACATAAAGAAAGAATTACAGTTCTATAGTTTTATCTTGTATTTCAAAATAAAATTTTATAAGTAATTAAACTCTCCCAAAAAATTATGCTTAGCTTAGCTAAATTTTTTTTAAAAAGAGCTTTTTATTAACTAAAGGTATATTACCTTTAGTTATTATGCTTAGCTTAGCTAAATTTTTTTTTAAAAAGAGCTTTTTATTAACTAAAGGTATATTACAACATAAGCCTAAGGCATAAACATATAACTACAACTGTAAAGTTTCATCTTATTTCTTTTTAGTATAACTTAAATAATAAGGAAAAGCAATGTATTTTTAAAATGTGTTGTTTTGAAAATATTTGCATTTATTTTATCTGATGTAGTCTAACTTAATGGACCTTTTATTTTGTTGTCATTCATACATGAAAATAGAGAAAATGTATTTTTAGAATACACTTTAGATATAGTATAAAGTAGTTTATATGTAATGTCTCACTTAAATAAAAGTATAATTTTACATTTTGTTTTATTTTTATAACCTTTTAGTGACAGAAGCCACACTGTAGTTCAAAAACTTAATAGAAGGCATCTGTATATAATAAGTCTAATATCTGGTTCTTCCTCTTTCCATTCAGGTAGAATCAAGGAACAGGCACACAAGACTTAAGTTTAGCAAATAAGAATCTCTGGTCAGGGATTATGAATTTGAACCAATTGATCCAAAGAGTAGAGAAATAGTTATAATCTATTCTTTCCAAAGGTAACAATAGAGTGACATACTTGAGTTTTCCTTCTAAGATTTCCCTATGTTGCCTAATTCCAAAGCTTGGTTTTTTAGTTACCTGACATTCCAGTTTTAGATTTTTCATGCTTTTCCTATTTGGGATCACCATACATTTACAGCTTTCCAATGAACATAAGGTAGAGCTTACTTCAGATTATATTGGGTACTGTCTAATGCGATACTGGAGAGTGAGAATCCTCTGGCAGAAAGAGGCTGAAGTTCCTTTCTTGTGCCCAGAAGTTGAGGAAAGAGTCACATATGTAACCCAGAAGCAGAAAAATTCTTGCCTAGGATAGGGGACTGGAAGAAATATGAATTCCTTAGGAAAATTGAATAGTTGATAACAAAAAAAAAACAACAACTTTCAGGATCTATAAGGCTTAGAGGCAGTAAATCACCAGCTAAGTCAAAACTAGCCAGGTTTATTTGCCATATTCCTTTAACTCCTGCCTTTTTGGGGAATGAAGAATAGACAGCTGAGGGTGGAAGTAAATTGGGATGAGGTAATTATCAGAAGGATAAGGCCCCAGGCAACTTCCCAGCCTGAAGCAATTCTGAGCTACAAGAGTATAGAGTAATTAATTCTAGGTCAAATTTGAAGTTTTGATTATTACATGGGATTGGGTATTGTAATTTCTGAATTGAGGATTTGTCTCTCTCCACCCGCCCCCCAAATAAATGCAGAATTCTCAGCTAACCAAAGATGAGGGGGGAAAGCCATGATATTTCAGTTCTCATCCTGAATAAGATTATTCAAGCTGAATAAAGTCTAAAGGAAGAGCTGCAGATAAAGTTGCATCAAGATTACGTCATAAATCTTGCTTATCTACACAACACAGGATTATACATATATTTTCCCCTCCAAAATGGAATAATTTTGCTCATTTTCCTTAAGAATGTTTGTGATTTTATAAGTTTTCATCCATTTGTTTTGCAATAAAAAGCACATTCGTATTACCGTTTCTCTGTGTACATAAAGAGAAAATGAAAGTAAATTCATAAGCTTCTCCACTAAATAGATAGCATGTGTATGCTTGTCACTGTCGTTTGCCTGTTTACAAGATCATTCCCTGCCCCTCGCTACTCTCTTACACATCAGAGGAAGCTAACCAAGAAAACTAGGTGTCATAGGTTCTTTCACTGCTTTGATGTGAGCGATACACATGTCCAATGAGAAGCAGTGGTGGGAGATTAGTGAGTGAGAAGGGAGCATCCAGGTTATTTTTTCCCTTTTTTTCCCCTGACTTTTGGGGAAAGTGTAACCAGCAATTGGACGTGTCTTCTCCTTGGCTCCATCTTCTTTCTATGGGGCAGACTTCCTTTCATGTTCCCATTCCTACAGTCTCAGCCTCTGCCATGGTTCCAAACTCTGAAAACACCATATTCTATCTGAGATTTAACATTTTAATTTGTAGACCACTCTTTATATTGATACCTCATTACTAAACTATTTCACATGGATTTTGAGCACTGACTGGACTCTGACTCCTAATACCATTGTTCATATGTTGAGGCTTTATTTAAGGAATTCATATTTTTTTGTTTAGTAACATATATTGTCTAAATAGTAAATCATCCTTCCCCACAGAAAGCCTGTTCCCCCATTGGTTCTCACTATTATAATATTTTAAATTATCTATGATTCTTTTAAACTTAATATTTTAAGTAAATAGAAGATATCTCTGATTCAGGACATTCAAGCTCAAGCACTCTCTCTCTTTCCTCTTCCCCACCCTCTCTTCCCCACCACCCAGCATACTCTCTTTCTCCCCCTCCCCACTCTTCAAATATCTACATAGTCTCTTTGTCTCTGTCCATTCATTTCTCTCTGTGTCTTTCTCTCTACCATAGACATAAAATTTATCTTATTGTTTATCATTTATTTCCTCTGTGTCCTAATTTATATTATTAACAATATAATTGCCAAATTCTAGAGAAAGTGTGATTAATCACCCTCTCTAATGTAGTTTTGTCTAGATCATTTATTTGTAATAAATTTTGCTGTATATAATGCAAGGTTGTAGTACTTGATGAGTGTAAACTCAGAACTATTATATATTATTAATAAAACCTAGCTTGTTTCAATACAAAAAAGTTTCTTTATTCTGTTTATATTCTTATATTAAAATTTAGAAATTTATTTTGGCTTAGTTAAATATTGGCAAATTAGATATCTTTGTGCACATACATGATATATTTCTGCTCCAACATTTATTTTAAATAATTTTGTGTCTTTATTTCACTTCTTTATATATATAAAATTTATGTAGAATTACGTTTTTTCACCCAATTTAAATTTTTTATGTTAATAGAGAAATTAATATATTCATATTTATTGTGACTAATACTATTGTGTGCTGTTTCCACTATCAAATTCAATTACTTTTCTATTTTTAATGCCTTTTAGTTGCCTGAATTTTGCTAATTTAAATATTTATTTTATTATTGTTCTATTTCTTTTTGTGAATTTTTCAGTTTAGAAATCATTTATACTAATGTATCAACTAATCGTCTATAAATAAGCAGATTAAAAACATGACTTTAGACCTACTTACATAAATTCTTCTCTCCTCTGCCACACAACATTTCACATACATTCAAAATTATAAAATGTAATCATCATAAAAATCATTTTATTTATTCTTAATAGATTCATTGCATATTAACAGATGGCAATATCTAGAAAAATAAAGAAAACAGATAATTATTTTGAAAAACTATAAATTTCAGTGACACAAAATTTAATAAATTAACTTTATACACAAAAAAGAGGTATATAACCATTTTAACATTATAAATACAAGGGATTAGATAGGCACACTTTGAAAGATACAGATATTTACTTGTAATCATAGACTGTTTTTTGAAAGAAAGAATCTATTATACGAAATCCATTTTACCAAATGACTTTAATTCAATAGAAGCTTAGTATAACAGAAATAATGAAAACTCAAAAGAAGTATTGCATCCTAATAACACTCTGTATAGAGACAATTTTAAAAATATATTTATTTTACAGGTGATGTATTATTGAACTGCACACGTGAAACCTATATAATTTTATTAACCATTGTTACTCCAATAAATTTAATTAAAATAAAATACATTTATTTTTAAAAATACAACGGAGACAAGTAAGATCCAGTAAGATCATAGGTAGTTTTAATGGAGGCATACATGGTATTATCATAACCAGCAAATTAAGAAATCTGATTACATGCCTAAATATCTGTGATAGTAAATACTGTTTTTTTTAAAATTTTGTTTTATAAATTAATAAGTTGCTGTGCTTTCATATTCCTTTAATTTTTCTGCAATGAATAAATACAGTACCATTGCATTGAAATCTAGGTTAATTGAACCTTTTTAGGCCAAGGATTCTCTGTCCTGCACATCTTTGTAATCTAATAGTTGGTACAGTGCATTGAAAAGAATAAGTACCAGTTTATTAACTAATGCTTAAACCTTAATTTTAGAATATCAAATTAATTTATAGATTTTATAAGAGACTTTATATATCCTTTTATATTTTAACTAAGTAAAATAATACAACTGAAAATAAAAGAATTCTATCTACTTATGCAGAAGCAGAACACTCAAACTAGGTTTAATTATAGGGAAAGAGGAACTTGTTTCACTTTGATTTTCTATGTAACCATTACTACATATATTACATTTGAACATTTAAAGATTGTAATGTTACATTCTGGACCCTGTTCCCTTTAATTTTAAGAATTTCTTCTAGCCCATATGGTCCAAGCAGTACTAGACATCTATTTCTCTTCAATTATTCAGACCAGTTGAAATGTAATAATGTATTTATACATCTGTCTTCCCCATTTGAATACAAGAACAAGGATACATGTTCATGATTGTACACTTGCCAGTATATGTTAGCCAAATAAGGCTTCCTCATCCCTAATCAGAGAAAATCACTTTATTATTGGATAACTTACCCAACCTTAGTTGTAGAAGCAAATAAAAAGCAGAAACATAAAAGTCAACATCCCCTTGCTTTTTTAATTTTACATTTTTCACTTTCCTCTTGATTACTGTTATACTGGTATTTGCATCTCATAGTCCTTACCAAAAGCTGATGGGGAGGTGCAGGGATTATGCAAATTCTTACTTTAAAATTAATAGTAAAGTACATATTAATGAATATTACTAGGTTGCGACTTTTATTTTGAATAAGCATATATTTAGGTTTTTCTTGGGTAAAAATAATGCCATATTTTTAGGAGCTTTTAGTTTAAAAAGGCTGTGCACAAGTTGAATCTTAACTTAAACATTTTTCATGAAATTTCTTTATTGCTCTTAAAAATGTCAGTCTTTCTTTCATTTAGACATATTCTTTTGACCTGCTAGAGGTGAGGAGGGAGAGGCCATTAAATTCAAACGTCTTTCAATTTTTTTTTACAAATGTAAAGTGTAGGGACACTTAAAACATCTTCTTAACATGCTTCAGTAGACATTTATGAGACATGCACAGTAAGAAAGTTCACTTTTTGTGATTGCATCTTCCCCAAAGTAAAACCAAACTCTTAAAGAAACAATACATTTAGATGTTATACAATGGTTTAAGTGTGGCCTTCACTTAAGCTGCATAGATTTAGAAAGCAAATTCAAGACATTCCATAGATTTCTGATTCTGTTGCTTAGCAAAACCTAGGACAGCGCTTATTCTAGCACAAGTACACCTAGAATAAGGGCCTGGAGATTCACTTTAATCGGGCCCTGTACTGCCAGAGTCAGCTGCTCAAAATCTTCCCTGAATGGAGGAGCATGGAATGAGGAAAGAAAGAAGACAGAAAAGATTGCAGGAGGGCACACAGACTGCAGACTGTGGCCCCGAGTTTATTTAGCACAGTATATTTATACCCTTGGAAGGGCATGAGAAGCGAAACCCACAGATATGCAATACAATTGCTAACATTCAAACAGGAGACCAAGTGTTCTCAAAACATCCCTGCTCCTTAGGTCAAGGACCATTCAACTCTTTGCCTTGAGTCTTAATCAAAATTCCCTCCTCCTGCACCTGCAGACCACAAAGTCTGTCAGCCCTGCAAACTTCTTGCTTTGCAAGCAGCTTTAACCCTGTCTGCAGGGCATTCAGCAAAAATGGCTCCCAACATTGTACTAAGTAAATCCAAGCAAAGTTTTCACATGTCTCACTAAAAGCTAGCTGTTCAGCCTTTGTCACTAAATTTCTGTGACTTACATGAGTAATAGGAACAGAAGTCATGAATAAAGAAAGCATGTCTGGAATCAGTTGACTTAAAAATCAAATAGCCCCAGTGGGCAAATCAACTTCAATTTTTTTCTGGGAGGATATGGCCAATGCTTTCATGACAATAAGGGTGACTAAAATTGGGTGCTCTTTACAGAAGGATTAACATTATTTCTTGCTTGTAGCTCAAGAAAGCTGTTGCTACATTATACTTGATAGCCCTAGGCTAATTGTGTAAATAGTCATTTAATTGTAGAAAAGTAAGGAAAGAAGAGAGGTAGATGAAATGGAATGATTGTGTTCCATATATATATATGTATATATATATATATATATATATACACAAACACACACATATATATATGTATGTCTGTATATGTATGTATGTATATATATATATGTGTGTATGTATGTATATATGTGTGTGTATATATGTATACATATATTCATTTTTATATATAAAGTTATATATACACATATATAATACACACATATAGAATTTTTTGCAAACATTCACATATTTAACAACTCTGCAAGATAGATATTATAATACACAATTTTAAGAGAAAATAAACTTTAATCAAAGCTTGGAAATTTACTTAAGTCATGTAGTTAGTAACTGATAGAACCGGGATTTGAACTTGAATCTAAATGCTTCTAAAGACTGTCTTTTTTCCAGACATCCTCTATCAAAGTCTGTGGAGAATAATTTTAAATAATGTCTTCAAAAGTAGCTTTTAGAAAAAATTAGACTATAATAACTGTGTATATCAATATCCATTGAACTATGGCTGTTTGAGAAAAGAAGAATATTACTTCTTGTAAGGCAGATCAGATTTCTCCAGATGTAGATTTTAAACTGTGAGGAGGACTAAAGGGCAAGGAGATGTTTCCTATCCAGACAGAAGACCTGTAAGCAAGGACCATGAAGTGGAAACAGCAGAATGCTGATGTGATAGAAAGTAGCCAATTTTGCCCATGCAAAGCATAATGCTAAAAAGCATGTCGAGGTCAGAGGACAGAGAAGAGCTTAGACTTTAGTAGAAGTGGACACTAACTAAATGGACAGTTTTGAGCTATGAGAGGTCTTATATAGCACAGAGAACCGGATCCCAAATAGAAGTAGTCTGAATGCTAGTAGTACTTCCTTACTCTAATTAGAAATCAGGCTTGATCCTTACTTTGCTTTCAAACCTCATCTTGGTTTTCTAGTGGTCTAAAGTACCTGCCTCTTTTCTTTAAAGGAAGAGTTGCAGCCTAGAATCATCCTGTATCTATGGACCTGAGCAAGGTGACCACTGAGCAGAATAGCTCTCTGTCCACCAGCCTGCAGTGACATCATTCTGCCAGTCTGGAGGACCCAGACTATTATCCTGTGTGTCAGGTATGTCACAGCTAGGTCTTAAGTCTTCTTACCTTTGCAAAATGAGGATATGGATATGGATACAATTTGAAATCATGAGGTTCTATGCCAGTGGAAGAATTATAATCTTCCCCTGGGCAGAAATGAAAAGTAAGTGAGACCTCTCTGAGAATTTTCTCCTTAATTCAAACTCTTGAACTAAATTCTGATGGAGAAGTTAGACTCAAACTTTCAAACTGTATTTGAGTGTCACATTTTTATATCACTTACTCAATTATTTATTTCTTCTTATTTAAACCTTTTGATAACATGATCAGCTCAGGAAATGGTCTGAAGGACCTATATAATATAAAGAAAAAATAAGTATAGTATTGAACACAATTTAATATTATGTAAATAACTACAAGCTTCTTGAAAAAATGATTATAAGGTATAAAAATTTGAGTATATACCAGGACAGTAGGGAAAACCTATTATTAGAATAAGTCGCATAAGCTAGTTTTAATAAAGAAGTTTTAACATGCAGCATGTGATTTATCCACCAATTATACTCTGTGACTGGGTAAAAGATTTCACTCCTGACCCCTGATTCTTTTAGGCATCTGGTGAATTATCAAGAGAAAGATAGGCTGGTTATCAATAGAGTCTAAGGATTTAAATCTAGTTCAAGAGTGTTTTGATACTCCATGTAAGGAGGAAAATAGTTCTAGATTGTTGCCACCAAGAATTGCTTTCTACTCCATAAAGCTTCACACTGGTTTGTTCTAAATAGGAAGTAAGTTCAGAATCTTTTTATAGACGTGCAGTGATCCTTCATAAAGAGTAAGTAAGCAGGAATAGTTGCCAATAATTATATTCTGGGGAGAAGCTAGCCTGCAAATAATTATTTTTGCTCTGTTATTGTCCATTTCATGTCCTTTAATGTGATAGATAATAGGCAGAGGCCATATAGATGAAGTACACTTATTCGCAAACTCTGTTCAAATGAAAAACTTTATAACAATACAAGTAGGAAGAGATGCAGATGATCACAAAACAGCTCTTAGCAACTGGCTGTCTTGTAGTCAAATGTAAGTACATATTTCTTAAAATTTTATGTGTATATTTTTTTGCATTTCTTTAAATTTTGCCATTATTTTGTTACTTTGCTGCATGTTCTTTCTATTTGAATATTCATTGATTCTAGAAAATAAGAGTACTGTCCTTAAATTTCTTATTTCTCAAATGCAACTTGTGATATTCATAACCTAGGTGACTAACTTCCCCTGTGCTAAGCATTGTCTCAGAATTAATAGGAATTATTCTTTTAATCTTTTTAACAACCCTGTGAGATAGATACTTCTTAATTACCATTTTACAGAAGAGGAAACTGAGTCATATAGAAGTTAAATAACATATTTAATAAGGTAGCGTGTTATTCCAGACATTCCAGCACTAGAGTCTGAGCTCTTAACTACCACATGATGCCACTTATTGTTACATTTCTATGGAAATCAACTCTTTTAAAAGGTTATTACTGAAAATAAAATGCAAATTGTTAAACTGATCTTTTAAAATGGGGTTTTCTCCCCCATTTTTTTCATCACCTGCTGATGCTGGGCTGTCCTGATGGCATAGATGCTGCCTGCACAGAAATCTGGATGCCAAATTCAGCTAAGACTTGAATCCTGGTTTCCACCGCACCCTTTGGACTTCTGTGAATAAATTAGATTATTTTTAAGTCTCTAAGCCTCAGTTTTTATGTTTGTAAAGTGGAATGACACTCACTGAATCTACATCTTGGGGTTGCTGTGAGAAGTTCATGAGACTGGCCATGAGACTGGAAAATTATTAAATGTTAGCCATTATCATGTGCAAATAACTGTAGCCAAGCTGTAGAAAACAGTGGGTCAGCTTTTGATTTATGTGACTGTGTGTTCTGTCTTACCTGTTAATGTTCATTTAGCCCAATTGCCATAATGAAATAAACAACTGAGTACATTTTAAATGAAGAGAATGGAAGTTCTACTTATTTCTGTTAAAAAAAAATAGTATTTACCATATTGGTGCCTCCAGCTGAACTCTGGAGAATACATTGGTAATTATGGTCAGGAGTGGTCAGTGTAAACAGTGGCAAGGTCATCAAAGCATCCATATATTGATGGTGCTGACTGCAGCAGTGACCAGAGCAGGTCAACACTGTTTGATTATTTTATCTCCCATGTATTGTATAAGGACATTATAAAAGCAAATGTAATTATTATAAATGCATTTATAAATCTGAAGTGTTTAGTGAATAATGAATATAAATTTTATGTATAAATGTATCTTACACATCAAAATCATATCTAGAAAGGGAGTGCTTCAGCTTTTAATTATAAAATAAAAGGTAAATTTCTTATATAAATATTCCTCTAGTGAAACACAGATTTTTAAATATGATTTGATTAGTTTTAATAGATTTTCCTCATTTTCAAAGTTAATTCAAGAAAAAAAATTATTCTGCAATCCTGAATATTATTTTGCTTTTTCTTTTCACCAATCATCTTATGCTTTAACCATCAAAGAAAGCCTTTGGAGACTGGTAAACAAATCATTCTTTTTATTTTCATTCTTTTTTTTTTTTTGCCCTGCCACTCAGTTATAGAGACATCCTGGATTTTTTCCTATCAATTATATACTGTAATAATACTATTTATACTATTTATACTATTATATAGTATTTACAATACAGTTTTCCCTTATACTTCCAATCTGTTTGGTAAATAGCAATTCCAAACCTTTTCTAGACTTGCCTATGTGCTTCATTTTCCATTCTTTGTTCTTATTTTCACACTCAACCTTGGTTCTGTAATAAATTAGATTACTTTGAGAAAAATAGTCTATAGAAAGTCATCACATGATTATATTAAGTTTAATTAATTTAATTTAGGTTAAAAATAGTCCTTATTCAGGTAACATTTTGTTACACTAGCATTTTTCTGAGTCTGCTTATCCTAGAATCAGAATCTTGACTTTTATATTGAATGGACCCAGGCAAATCCATACATAGCAGTATGTAGAAGGGTACTCTAATCTGAGACTTTATTAAGACAACAAAAACATTAATTGAAATGATTAAACTCACATTATGCAATAAGAATTATCTAAGCTTTGTAATATAGTTTCTGCATAGTTATATTAAAAAAAATACACACATTCCATTATTGCTCTTCTCTGACGAAAGAAGAAGAGCATTTAACTGAGGAGGCATAGCTGTCATGTAAATTATATTGTAGCATAGCTGAAGTTCTATAGTATGTGGATTAAGAATAGAAATTTGTAAATAAGGTGATAGAGATTCATCCTGTCTCTGCTAAGAATTATCAGTGAACTTCTTGAGTGTTCAGACTCTCAGTTCCCTAATAAATAAGGAGTAGATAAAAGTGATCTCATAGAAATGTATTGAGCAATTGGTCAGATAAGAATAGAAATTAGTAGAGGATTTGAATTGATCAACATTCAGTCCAAATGCTGTTACTTGGGATCTTGTCTATGCAGGTATGATCTGAATTTATTGTCTTCCAGGGTTTTGCTGATTTGCTTATGTCTGCTACAGTGATCTATTAAGAGTACCCTGTATTCATTCTGCTTCCCCTATTAATTTCACTGAATTCCCAATCTCTATCTGAAATTTCTGTAAGCCCAGTTTTCAAGCAATCACCAGCTAATGTCTAAGAGCTTTTCTTCTCTATAAAATGCTGCCATCCCACCCCCGCAAATTTCTACCTCCAGTTTTACTGTAAAGTCAGTTTGGAGTCTGTAATGTTAGGGCCCTCAGGTCCTTCCAACTCTCCATCAGTTTCTATCAGAAATCATGTGTCTGGACCTTGCCCATAGCTGTTTCTCTGTGTGGTAGTAAAAGGAATGAGGAATGTTGTTTTCTATTGCTTGTTTTTTGTTTTTGTTCTGTTCCATGTGAATATGAATTTTTTTAAAAAAACTATCATAGCTGTACAGATTCCATAATATTTCTTGTGAAACTCTGCTAAGGCTTTTTATTTTTTTATGGCTATAACCAATGATATGGCTTTACCATTTTATAAAACTATAAGTGTCTTTAACAGGAGCAATAATAGAACTATATTTTTTAATTCTTATCAATAGCAATTATTTTCCAGCACAGTGATTATTAAAATGTATCCATTTTGTTCAGTGTTCTTTTTTTCTCAAAATAATCTAATGGACTTTATTTGAATACAAACTGTTACTTTCCTTTACAGCATTAAGTGACAAAACCTCATTCTATATTTTAATGTCATTTCAGCTACTATGCTAAAATTTTGGTGAAATAATATTAATTAAATTAAATACAAAATTTTTATTGACAAATAGCAATGCCCCATAAAATAAAAGAAAAGTGGACTTTATTAATTACAGTATGAAGTTCAAAATTCTGACTGAAAATTTTGAGGAATGATAAGAATACGTAAATCATTTAACTAAAAAAAATAAAAATATAATGATTTTATAATATATTTGGTAAACATATCGGTTACTTTAAGAACCAAATAAAAAAAGGGAGAAAGTTTGAGACAACATTCAAGTAATTAAATTTCAGAATAATTCATAAATAAAAATTAGATCTACACATGGAAATTAAAATATATATGTTATGAATTTCTATTAACTGTGGTAAATAACTGACATATAATTTAAACAAATGTCAATTATTTATTCAATGAACTTTTTGGGAAAATATATATTAAACTGTTCTGTGACTTTAACATTAGTAAATATTTCTTATCAGCCTTGAGAGTTAAAGTAGATAATAAGAGAAAACTAAAGGGATTGAATCTTAATACAATGTTAATATAAAAACTTTTCTTTAGAGGAAAAAATAATTTAAAAATACTATATCAACTTGACTACCATAGTAAACATAATACATATTGGCTAAGGGACATTATAATAAACATCCATTTTTGTTCTGTAGTGCTGGTTATTATTATGTTGAACTTAATGGCTGACTAAATATTAGCTCCAGGAGATAGGCAGATCTTACTTTATTGAGAAAGTCTCTGATATCAAGGTTTTGTTTCCATCTACCTCTTTCTTATTGAACTAAAATGAAGAATGTTCAGCTCTATGACCTCCTGGGCTCTGTGACATATCTGTCTTTTCTAAAAATTAATTAGTGAATCAGAGGCTGAATCAGCCTTCTTCCAAGTAATTTTCTTGCTCTTCAGAAAGTTAACTTCTCTACTCATTATCAATGTCCTTTGCCTTGTCAGCAGCATTTAAAACATTATCCATTATTTCTGCACCACTAGCACAATGTCAATGGGAGGGGGTGAGACCCTTTTCCGTGGAGCTGAGCCCAATTGCAGGGTTAATCAGAGTGGCAGAATCAGGGATGTCGAACAATCCAAGAAGGAGACAATCAGGAATCTGGGTTGAGTTATTAAAGAGATGGAAGGGTGTCAGTAGAACTGCAGCATACAGTGAACAATGTCAGGATACAAGATTTCAATACCAGGCTACAAAAATTATCTGTATGATAAAACAATGAATACTAAATAAGTTAAGACAAATGGAAGCCTGTTTAAAGATCAAGTTTAGGGTCCAAACCTCAGTTCAGGTTCACAGAAATGAGCAAAGTAAGATCATGAGGATAGATTACCTTCTGGAAAAAGATTTTCTGAAGATTTTTTATTCAGCCTATCTGTTCTGGGGATTCTCCTATATCTGAATTCCTCTGACAGAAACACCTGTCTTTGCCCTTGTAAGTGATACACACCTGTTTTGTGTAACATCACACTACATTCTAATACAGTATTTGTCACTAATATACACTCTTCCTCTATACCACACATTTTTTGACTGCTTTAATTTATTTCAAGATGTTTCAAAAGATGAGAATTGTTCCTTGGTATCATTATTCCCAGGTAATTCTAGAAACTTAGTAGCAAGTGACAGTTCTTAACTTTAACTTTTGAAAGAAAAATTTACACAAAAATGATTAAAAGGTATAAAATATATAATGTTATAATTAATGAATAAATAAAAATTGTGAATTCCCATGAATATATAACAATAACAAAATCTGGACTGCAATTTCTTAAGGAAGGGAGAGACATGCAACTTGGGAGTAAAACAGTGGTCTTTATAAAAAGTTTTTAGGAAGAAAACATAGGAGACAAATATGAAAAAAACATTAATTTATGTTGGTAGATCAGTGAGTTTTGTTTTGCCTTCTTTACAGGTTTCCTGAACTGTAAATTAACAAGAATGTGTGTAAGAAAAAATGAGAGACAGAGAGAGTGTGAGAGGAATAAACCACTCTCTCCCCTGATGTATCTTTTTCCTTAAATTAACCGAACATGATCCTGTTGCTAAAAATTTGGTTTCAGTTTTTCATAGGTATTGACTCTTGGCCATCTGCTCAGTACTGATTTGTGCTTTACTCTGCCACACTCTTTGAAGCTTATCTCAAACCAGTCCTGTGAATTACAGGTAAGAAAGTGACCGAGAACTAGATAACAGAAAAAACTCTGTACCCAGGTATGGGACTCCTCAGAAAAGAAGGGACAGATGCAGAATTAGGCTCAAAGACAGTGACCTTACTGTCAGAGAGATGGAGGATAAAGATATGATTAGGAGCCCATTGATTGCTTGGAATAATGATATCCCACTTGAATAAGAATGGGACCAAATAAGAGCGAAGTATACTGGGGCAAATGCAGACAGGATATATGGGAAGGAGTTAGAGGCAGATGTTTCCATTGGTACCTAGTTTGGGACAGAGTGATGGAAACAGGCAGGAAGTTAGGTAGGTATATACATACATACATATATAGATGCATACCTATTATATACATACACTTTTGTATGTACAGATGTTATTTAAACAAGTGAATAGTGACTCAGTAAATTTATATGAAAGCATTCTCAACTACATAAATCAAATGACAATTGAGCACAGTACAGCAAATCATATTTTTAAGAAGGTGAATGTTATTAAATAAGAAAAACTTAAATTACTTTCTGAATGCTCTGCTCCCAACACACACATGAACACACACACACTTATATACACTCACAACTTGATAGGGATATATCAGAATCTGGGCAGGGGCAGGGAGAGAAAATGTTAGGTCAAATATGATGTTTGAGTGGTTCTGTGGGTGTGTCCTTTGGTCCTCACCAATGAGAATGGCTCCTCTTAAGATTATTTGCATTTGCAAAATTTGAGAATTTGTCTGATGAAATACTGCATGTAAAAGTAGTCAAACTGAACTTATTCCCTTAAAAATTAGAAAGACAATTCTTAAAAAAATGCTGTTAGAATATGGTCAGTATCATAAATAGACCAATCTTACTGGCATTGTAAAACTGTTCAGGGTCTAGATTGCATTTGGAAATGAGTTTTCTGAAAAGGGCAAAAATTATATTGCAGCTTCATGGTTTATTCATTCTTTTTGATGGACTATGGTAGTTTTCTAATGTTGTTTCTGTATTTTAAGTGACAAAATTGTACTTGGGAAAAATCATGGCTTATTCAATTGCATTTGCCCATAAAAATATTTGAAAATTTTAATTTAGATTGGGACAGAGATGTGACAATTTCTAATATTCTCCTAAAACTAGTTTTTTTTAAAGTGTTTCAAATGAGTTATATAGAATATGGCTTTCACTGGCAATTTTCAGTAGTTCAGTGTTTTTTAAAAGATGCCATTTTTACATTCTAAGTTTTGTACTTATGGAAAAATCAATACAATAATGCCTTATAATCTTATTTTCACAAATTTCAATCCATGTGTGATTATCTTCAATTGCACTCTAAAGCTTATACATTCCCCCAACCTCAATTTCTCTTTACTCATGGTTGGCAGATACTTTAACATATATGTGCGATAGATGCTGCCGATTGTCTCCCAAATGCACATCTCTTCTTCTACACTAGTATACCTCCTGGTTTTTAGCTGGGAATATAGCCAGTTTGAAAAGATGCTATGATGTCCAATTCTCATTGAAGGTAGAGGGCATGTAAAAAACAAAAACAAAAACAAACAAACAAAAAAACAAATAATTTTTGCCAGTGCATTACAAATATAAATGGTGTATGCAGCTTCTAGGAAACATCTCTGAAAGGAATGACTATATCCAACTATTTCTCCTGCCTACTTGCAATTACTTGCAATTACAGACATGTTAACTGGAACTAGAAAATCACTTAAAATCTGTTTTGAGTATGGTAAAGAAAAAGCTATAAGATGCTTTGTTTTCTGAGAATAATGCAGATTATACCAGTCCTGGAATGGTAATGTGGACCTCTTTGTGAGAAGGAAATAAATTTTAATCTTGCTAAACAAGAGCTCCTTTCACTTACAGTTACATCTAATCCTAAACATGTGTTTTAAGATGCATAATATGCTATAGCTCATTCTAGCCACTATTTCTGTTTAGAAGATAGACTGTAAACCAAAGATAGTGGATAAATACTTTGTTTAGTCATTGGCAATATTATAGAAAAAACTGAATATTTAAAAACTCTATAGACTAAGATATTTCATTTGATGAAATTTGATACCTCCAAAGTACTTTTTCCCATCCAGACTAAAGACAGCTCAATCTCCTCTCACTGCCTTTGTTTTCTGTAGATCCTCCTCCACTTTTTCCTTTTTCTATTTCTAGTCAAGTTAATTCACATCACCTATCAATGGTTTTCTTCCTTGTTTTTACATTTTTCTTTTATTCTATTTATTTCTACTTTCCTTGGGTATCTACTTTCCTTTTTTTTTGTGGATGTTGTTCCTTTACAGTTAGAATGGTTTTTATTTTTTCATTTGATGAAAGCACCAATCACATCTCAACATCTACAGTCAGTTTTTCCTAATTCAATCTCAGGTTGTTCGACATTGACTGAATGTCTCTATCCCTACCCCGTCACTCTCTCCCTCTCTCATTCCTCTGCCTCTTTTGCCCCTACATTAATTTTTCCCCCAAAATTGAATGTGCTGGACATCTGAAGGAAAGATACTTTATATATCTAAAATATGTTCTAAAAGACATTGGAGATCTTTTAAAAAACATACCTATTCTATTTTTCAAATCCTAGAGTTGTTAGTTTTTAATTTAATAGAAAATCTATTAATGGTTTTAAATTACTGCTTAATACCAATGATATGTTCTATAAAATAATTTACTAATTATATACTGCTTAATCACAGGCCAATGAGATAAAAATATGTAAGTGAAAGCAAGCAGTTAGAGCAAGTCTCAAAAATTTTAAAATACTTGAATCTAGTTTATAATATATATATATATAACACAGTTCTATGAATATGTACCTGAATGACATTTTTTAAAAATTAAAGCAATTTTTAACTCTAGAGAGAAATGAGGATCTAAGAAAGATAACATCAGTAAAATTATCAGTTTTTTTTTAATTTATTGTGTTCTATAGCTTATATATGAAACAGACTTGAAATAAAATACAGTACCCTGATAATGCCAGTCATCAACCCAAAATCAAAATAGAGGAAATAGTACTGCCAGCCATGGTCTTAACACATGATGTTGTTTTCTTATTTTATGTGTTTTTCCTGACAATTCTTCTAAGTTATTTCTCTTGAGAAAAATTAAGTTAAATCGTCCCCAGAAAAGTGAGTCATAGTATTTAAACACACAGGAGTATCATTCCATTGAAGAAAAAATGAGAGTAGTTTTATTTCAAACATGCCAGATGCTATACATTTTCTGGAAAGGATCAGGATTTCAGGTCTTTAGTGAGATATCCCGCTAAGTTGTACATCTGTTCATAATATATTGTGCACTTGCTAGTAAACCTAAGAATGCTAAGGCGATTAGAACATCTTGACTATGTTTTCCAATAGTATACAGACAAAAAGAGGTGTAGAATTGGAGCACTGAGCAGACAAGAAATCCATACTCAGCCACCATCCAAATATGTACCATGTTGTTTCCCCACTACTCTCTTATATTAGTAGTTAAAATTTTTCACACAAATATGATTTAACTTTAACTTCAAGAAAATTATGGAGCTTTGTATCTGAAATGAATGAATAGCTAACAGTAAAGATATTTAGACAACTTATAATTTTCACATATGCAGAAGCACATCTACCCCTTTAAGTATTTAAATTTCCTTGGCCTTTTTGTCTAAATTGTTTCTCTGTACCACTGAAATTGTGAAGTAGTGAATATAATTAACATAACCTTGTAGGACATATGGAATTGATTGCTTTGTAAAATTCATCTTCCATTTAAACTTTTTTTTTTCATCCATTAGTCTATATCTGGTCATTTAACAAATTCTGTCTGACTTTTTCCTAACCAATGACCTTGTATCTGTAAATATTGCATTAAAAATTCACATATTCTATTGAGAATCTCCAAACAAGTACTGTAATGAGCATGAAAAACAATCAAGTCAATGTACATTATTTGTAAATTGAAACAAAAGTAAATTTTTAACTACTGAAACATAGCCCTCATATTAATCCCTCTAATTTATCAGTGATTCACACACATTCAAAACAGTAAGAATTCAATTTTTTCCTTAGGCAATACCTAATTAAGCAACTTTGATTCAATTAATCGAGTTTATATGAGAGGAAAATTTTTAAAAGCCTGAATGTTCTGAAAAGTTTATAAACATACTTTCTTTTTATAAGGAAAAGATGGTCAAAATTATAGGTGGGGGAGAGATAATAAGAGCATTTTTCCCAAGTACTATAATCATACCTACGTCATTATTATTTGATTTTCCAGCTTACCTTTGAAAATATATTTCATATATTCATTTTGAGTTTAATTCATGAAAATGGCATGATATATTGCTAAAACTAAGTTCTGGAAATGAGTTTTCAAGATTTTTTTTAAAATAATTATGATTCCCACACTTAGGGATCAAAATCAACACAATGTACAACTGGAAAATAAATGTGCCAAAAACATGTCATACTTTAGCTTCTCAGACTCAAAAAACACAGAGTTTTTTCAATAGTTCTGCCCATATTAGACGTGTGAAACTTTTGTTACAGTGTTTCTACAATTGCAATATCTGATTGTTCAAGTAAAGAAGTGATTTGGTTGGCAAAATCCAGTCCTACATCTCAACAATCAGCAGAGTTTACTAGATTATTCTAGCCCATGAATGATGTGAAAAGAAACAAAAAAGCATCTTAAAATGAAATATGTGTTTGTGTATGTTATGAAGCATCTTATTTAAACTGATGATTATTCTGAAGTAAATTTAAGAAAAGAAAGTAGCTGTACCATATCACATGAGTTGGTAAAATGTGTGCATTGCATACATTTCACCAAAAGGCTCAATTCAGAGAATACCTCAGTAATTAGCAGTAACCAAGAGGGAAAAATCTAAAATGGATTACTGAGTTTACTGCAATATCTTCACCAGGTGTTTTGTAGTAAGATTGGTATGTTCTGAAATCGAAAACACTATTAACAAGATACTTAAGATATGAACCAGTCATATATATATATATATATATATATATATATATATATATGATGCAAATTCAATTTTGTTATTTTTCAAAGCTGACCTAGTTCTTTCCTATCATTGTTACTTATTCCCAATAGATCAATTATTGATAATTTCCCTTAAAAAATATAAGTTCAAAACCCTGTATTTTTAAATAGATAGCAATAAGTATAGTTCTGCCTTGTTTGAGATGTTTTCCTTTTTTTTAAGAATTCTTTATTATACTTACTTCAATTAGTATTTAAGTTTTATATAGTATAAAAAGGAAAGCTTGATTCACTTATTCTCTGAATGTGTATTTTTAGAATACAGATTTAATTTTGAAAAGAAGTAACATTCAGGTAATTGTTAGTGCTAAAGTGATTGCAGGAGAATTTAGCTTTTATGAATGAACTCATGTCTCTTTTCTTTGAATGACTTATATAAGAGAGAAAATTACAGATAATTCTGTTTACCTATGCCTGTGTGGAGTACACATAGAGAATGGAAAAGAAACCAGAAGGTTGGAAATAGAGATATATTCTAATTTAAAAAGAAAAGAAAAGAAAAGCCTCATTTGAAATTGCTGGTGCCTTTTAATGGGGTTGTTATATTAGTGAGAGGTCATTCACAGGTATTACTGGTGTTTTTTGTTTGTTTTGTTTTATTTTTGCAAAACATTTTCCAAAGCCTCTCATTATAAACTTGAGAAAACAAAATAGAAAATTTGAGTTGGAAGAAAATACTCTTAAGTAGAGTAATAATTGACTGAAAACTCCGGCTTATGAATGTGTTAGTATAATTTTTGACAGAAAGCTTAATACTGTCCTCTTTGAAATTTTCACCAAGATCTGATAGCATCTTTAAATATCCTCAGGTTTGCACAAAGCTGGATGGGACAGCTGATATTCACAGGGCATAATTGTATGAAAAAAAATTCACAGGTTAGATTGATAGGCCATATTTAACAAAAGGAATTTAGTGAAAATAAATGTCAATTTCAACTTAGGTTTCAAAATCAACTAAAAATCTGGGGGATTTGTAACTTGTGAGGCCATCAGAAAGAGGATGCAAAGCTTTAAATGGAGAACAAAGTCAATTACTATTCAGGTTTGTTCCATCTCTGAAATTAAAATATTATTTGTTTATTTTACCATAGAAATTTAAAGATCATTTAAAAAATATTTATGTAAAAATCTTTTTATATCTCTCTGAACATTGGGGCAGATATATTATTTGTTTGACCATGAAAATATTGCCATTCGGTTTCTGACTGTCTTTAGAATGATAATGATATATTTAAGTCAGAGGAAAAAAAATAATTGTATAAATTCTCCAAAAACTAGAACACTTTCTCTTTTGTAAGTAGTCCATTCAGTTTAGTGTTGGAGAATGAATTTGTTTACTTTGGCTTTTTTGTAGCAACTGGTTCTACTTCTGACATTATTATAGGAGATATATTATGTCCCTTTTACTCGAATAGAAAGAATAATTGGAGTAATAATTTTAAATACATACTAAATATAAGGATATTGTGATAATTTTGGTGTTAAATACCATTTTCAGATATTTTAAAATCTAATTTTTAGTAAAGCAAGTTTCATGTTGGCAATAAGGTCAATCGGAAATGAATTTATTACAAAGATGTTTTTCAAATAAAATTGGTGCTTGCCTTTGGTGTGAAAATTCAAAAGAATTATGTTATGGCAATCATCTTTATCTTAAAAGAGCATTTCTCCTAATAAAAAAACTAAGTTTAAAGTTCTTAATTGACCCAGTTAGGAACCTTTAAGAGAGAGAAAGAAAAAAAAAAAATAGAACCCTGGCCAACAAATGATGACTAATTAGAATGACAGGCATTCTTCTGACTCATGGGGGAGTCACAGTACCTAAGCAGTAAAAATAGTGTCTCATTAGTCTTTTAAACATTATTCCCAGGTTTCCATGAAATTGATATTTAATCACTTTCCCAGTGTACAGCAGGCACTTATTACACAAGAAAGACATGGGGAGTGAAAAGTTTATAAAATTTCTGTCAATCTCTTCTCAATTTGAAGAATGATTCATTATAATGGGACACCAAAGGCAGAGGGATGCTGAATGGGAGCCTGTAATTAACTACACTTTCTGCTTTATTGATGGCATTTTCTGAGTTCTGAGATTAGATGGTATATCTGGGGATATGTACCCTATGGATCATGCTGTACAATATTCTAAACTACATCTAAATCATATCTACAGACATATTAGTCACAATTCTAGATACTGGTTTTCTAAAATCCTGGGCTATTTAAAAGTATTGCAAGACTAAGTTTGCTACTCAGCATAGAACATGTAGATAGAATTAGTGTCTAAAGGACAAAGACATATTTAAAATTGGGGACAACTCTGTACAGAACAAAATTTTACCTTACAATGATAGAACAGAACAATTTTCTTTTAAAAATTGTTGCATTTTATTTTTAATTTGTTCTTATGGCGTATGACTATTTTTTTAGAAACATTCAATACTATTTTACTCTTATTAGTTGTTTGAATAAATGTATGGTTGTAAGAGCTACTTTATTTTTCATTAAACCCAAAACAGCTTTCATGTACCACACACAGAACTATAAGAAATGTCAATCCAGCAACCATCACTCCTTCCCTCAAAAAAAAGAAAAATATTTTTTCACATTTAGCCAAAGAGAATAGAAAAGGATGAACACCCTAAGTTTTTTTATTCAGTTACTCATTTAACAAACAACTTCCATTTCATGAACATACTATTACAAACCTTGTGGTAAGTTAGTTCATACAATGGTAGGATAATCATTCTCTGTTCATATTTTCTTAGTAAAGAAAAAAATATTTGTTTTATATTTTTAAAGGAGAAACATAATCATGGTCTATACTTCATATTTCCAGGTTCATCTATTTTTGGTTTTCCATTCCCAGTCCCCTCCTGGAAGAATGGTGCTTCATTGGGATAGACGGTTGGAAGGTAGCCCTGCGGTATTTCCCACTCTACTAGTGCAGGGTTGTTGTCCTTAGGGAGTTCACATTGTAATGGGGGCAAGGACACAAAAACTCTTATAAAACAATGCAGCACATACTTTTCTAGCACATGCAACAACTTCTTTAGCAAGTGTTAGAAAGAGTACTCAGAGTAACTCTTCATATAAGGCTCAGAAAAGAGCAGTATCAATAAATATTTTAGAGAAACTCAAGAATCTTCAGACTGTTTTGTTAGTGTGGTTCAGCAGAATGTATTATTCTGAAAGTCAGGAAACAGATTCTACTATAGTCACACTAAGCAAAATTAGGTAAATAATGACACTGAAAATTTAATTCTAATTTTAAGAAGTAGAAAATAGAAATAGATTTTTGTCTTGATTGAAAAATATAAATTTATAAAATGTTCTTTTAAAAATTACATTATAATTTGAAATCCACCCAAAACTTTCAAATTAATGTTCTTATACAGTCAAAAATTTAGAAGGAAATATATAATATTTAATGTGTAATTACCTCAGCATCTGTGACAGAACTACAACATTATTAAAACCTTCTTTATAATATTATATAGCTTTTACAAATCATGTGCTAAAAGCAAGACCTAAATTTCACCATGTACATTCTAATTTTCTATTAAGTAAGAACCCTCTAAAGACCACAAAGGGGCCAAATTATCTAAAATATTAAAGGCTTATTATATTTCTACTAAATTATCAATTTTGTAAAACAATTAAACAGGGAAAGCCAATTAGTGTAAAAATGGTCTTTAGAGTATAATCATTAGTTGGAGGCTTGTTTGATAAGGTTAGGTCCAAATCTAATAAGTTAAAGCCCCAGCAGAACCATAATAAAGCCTTAGTGGCAGTTTTTAACAGTTACAGTCTCTAAATAGAAACCATGAGAAATTAAGGAAATTGAAAAAAATGTTATTTTTGCCACAATCAACAAAATCTCTATAGAACTATGTCAACTAAGAATCAGGGTAATTTCTTAATTATGAACACTAGTAATTTATTTGTACTATGAATCAAAATTATTATTAGCTGCAGTTTCTTCCAATAGAGTCCTAAGGATTATAGGTGAAAGAATTATGAACAGAAGAGGCAAAATATAAAATAAAGCAAACACTTTGTAACTTTGGGGAAAATAAAACAATACAGTAAAAGCACACAAATCTGATAAACATTATCATAAACATTATCATTACTGTAACATTTTCAGCCTCAGCTCTGCCTCATTTAAATTCAGAAAATATTCATTAAATAAAAATAAAGGAGAAATAAAATGGTTTATCAAATATATCTGTTTACAAAAGCGTGAACTCACCTAAATATTGGATAAAATTTCAGGATTATTAACACCAGCTATTTCATATAGAGTATTGGGCCATTTTCAGAAAAAGATGTAGCCTTATAAATGCTAACCTATTGGCTATTTGAATGAGGGAAAAGTTACATACTTTAGAGTATATAGATATATACATAGCTTAAAATAAATTCACCTTAATTTTTTTGGCTCAGTTACATACATTTCATTTAACTATTACATGAATAGACATGAATGAAAAATGATATATTGCAGGTCAGAAAAATCATGTTCTCTTGTTCACCATTTTTTTCTATCTTTATAAATTCTGTCTTTTGAATTCTAAAGGAAGTAGGTAATTGACGTGATTTTAAAGGAAGTAGGTAATTGACATGATTCTGATCAGTACGTCCACATTCAAGAAAAGACAGATTGATCATTAGGAGACATTGGTGGATGACAATGTCTCCCACACCACCCTACACAAATATGTTTTTCAACTGGTTATATAAGGATTATGAACAGTTATCTGCCTCTTCCTATTTCTTTTTATTTCTCAAGTAAGTTATGTGCATATATTTTCTGATTAATTTTTAAATCCTCTTTTAATCATCTATTTGACACATTTATTTTGAAATATCAAACTTCTGTTAAAGCATTTTGAGTGGCTATTTTGTTATTTTCTATAACAGTGTTCTGAGGCTACATTTTATTAATATAGTTGCATAAATAATTACTCTAAATCCCTCCAGTAATAAAAATAAAACAAAATGATCATCTGTTTCTACAAATTTATGATGAGAGTGATAATACGAAGGTTAAAGGTTAACGTAGAAAAAATTGGATATGGTGCATGAACACAAAATGAATTATTACATTGCTATGTAATTTTATTGCTACCACTTAGTTAATTATGCTGTATATCAAACTAATGGTTAAACAGGCAAATTCCTACTTCAGTGTCCTATTCATACAACTCTAAATTACTCCATATATCTAAAATTGTGACTAGGCATAAATTTCACAGCAAGGTATAATAACAAAATATAATTTGTCTCACTACTTGAAAACTTCACAAATGTACTTTTAAAATATATTTCAATGAAATCACATTAACTCTAGCAGTCATAGGTTAGTAAATTTACCTTCATATAGAGAGGAAAAAATGTTTCTATTATCTATGGCTGTATAACAAATTCCCTCAAAACTTAGTGGCTAAAATGACAACCTAAATTTATTTGCTTGCAGTTCTGCAGTTTGGGTGGCAACAGCGCATCTCTGTTCCACATGGCATTGGCAGAGCGGCTTTACTTGTGTTGGGCAATCCACCTCATAGATGGCCTCTCACATTTCTGGAAAGTGAGTGCAGGCCGCCAACTTGGAACTCAGCTGAGGTTGCTGTCTTGGATCTTTGGTTATTCTTTATGTGGTCTCTCCATTTGTATAGGTTTGATTCCTCACCACTTGGACAAGTGTAGTCAGGGTAGTCAGACTTCTTATATATTGGCTGGTATGGCCTAGAGCACAAAAGCATAATGTCTCAGGACCTCTTAAGGCTATGGTCTTCAACAGGCATGCCTTTAATTCTTTTTCATTTTGTTAGTTAAAGAGGATCACCAGCTAACTCAGATTTCATTGAGTGGGGACTGCACAGGTTTATGAATACTGAGGCCCTAAAATACTTTCTTATACAAATTCCAAAAGTGCAAACCAGTATGTTTCTAGTTAGTATCAATTTTATTTCAACTTAATATAAATACAAATATGTGCCCAAAATTTTCAAAATTTACTATCAAGGCAGCTACAATTAAATACTGTTAAAAAGCAATGGGCAGTCCTCTGCAGTATTTTGTGTTTCATCCATATTCCTCATCTGATTAAACTTGCTTTTGATCTCTACTCTCCATTGTATAAATTAGCACAGTTGACAATAGAAGAAAACTGATGTAGAGACTGAGGTTATGTTACTTGAGTAGATGCAATAATGTCTCTGTCCTTCTTATCAGATTACAAATGTGCTTACAGTCGTGTTTCTCACATTCTATTCCTGCTGTGTACACTGTTCTTTATATCTATCAGAAGCAATGGTAATGTTGAGATAAGTCATTTAGTTAAAAGGTGATTACTTAGAATCGTGTGCAGTAAAATAAAACTTAAGTATAACAAATTATTTAAAGTAATTTACTGGATGATGTTAAAATGTTCCCCAGTTTTCAAAATTTAGAAACTTGGACAGTCATAGTACCTGTCAGTTTCTAGTCCATACAACACAGCTTGCATTGATATAAAGTCAATACTTGAATTGAACATTGGCCCAAGTGAAAGGTGTTAAAAAACAGAGGACACCTGTAAAATATGAGAACAAAGAAGTTGTGAGAGGCGAGTGGTGAAGTAAGAATTAGTAATGAGAAGAGCTGTAAAAAAATTCATAACATCCAACATTTATTGAGCACATATTATCTATCAAGCACATTATATCATTTACTCAAAGTAAGCCTGCAACCCTGGTTACAATATTTACATGAGGGAAGGAAGAGAAAGAGGTGAGAGGAGACAATAACTGGCGAACTGGAGGAGCAGGAGCAAAGACTGAAAATAACTATGAGGAGATTATTACTTGCAGCTCAGATGTCTGTTATTATTAGAGTATGGGCTAGAGAAACTAGGGGAAGAAGGGAACTGATTTATGAAAGTGGGTGAAGGGTTTGGGTTAAGACATGATGAGTTTGGGAGACAGGATAGCTAGTGCAAATAAATATATGGTATTAGAATTGGTATAGAAATTGTAATCCAAAACTAGACAAGAGATGCTAATTAGAGATATATAAGCATAGTCTCAAAGACAAAATCATCTCACAAAGGGAAGAAAGTAGAAGGAAAAGAACAAAATTATAAAGAGTCAACATTGAAAGAAGATTGTAAAGAAGAGGAATGACTGAAAAGGAAGAAAAGAACAAAAATATAAAAACTTTTTTATAAATAAGAAAAGAACAAATGTATAGTGTTGTAAATGGTACCAACAAAATACAGAAATGTGGCCAATATCAAACATGATTAGGATTGAGGAAGGATGACAGATGTTGCATATTTAATTTTCATTTTGGGGTAAATAATAGTTTTTGAGTGATTCATTTAGATATGTTTTTTCAATATATCTTTATGGCACAAGTTCAGTTTGATAATATGTTAATCCACCATATTTCTTCATGAGGTGTTTCTCTAATAACAGTACTGTTCAATATACTATGGGTGCTTTACCAAATCTAATTTTAGTTTAATTATACATTAAAATGCCTCCTGATAGTAATTTACTGACTTTACATAAAATAATAGGTAGTTTCTTGCACTGTATAAATAACAACCTTGATAACATATTACATAATTTAAAACAAAGGGATATAATTATGAATATGTTATCATTTTTCTTTAAACATAGCAACTTCATGATCTTGGTTCCTGATATTTATTTGGACAAATTTGTCTCATAGACTAACTGGCATAAGAGAACTTTCCATGAGAATCTACCATATACATTTAAATACATAATTATTGTTTTGGTATCATTCTATACTGTTTAAAAATATTTGAAATGTATTTTTTAATAAATACTTTGGGGTTTTTTTAGCCTCTTAGAGAATCTAGGGCAGTGACCATTTTATTGAACATGTACTACATACCAGGTAAATGCTATTGTCATGTGCATTTTTTAAAGTAGAAAACTAAAGCTTAGAAAAGTGAAGATTTTATTTGCTTAAGCATTCAGAATTAGAAAGTAAGATAATCAGTATTTATATTCAGACTATTATGGATTATATTCTTTACCACCCATAGATGATAAAATAACAAATAACAGGTGAAGTGATCTCTTAATTATCCTTCCCGAAAATTTAGGGACAATTATAGCCCTGAGTTGTCATGTGATATGCAGTTAAAAAAAAAAAAGAAAAAAAAAGAACACACCTTTTTAGAGCTCCTAAAGAATTTTAATTTTCTTGATATACATCAGGCTGGATTCTTCAATACTCAGAGAAACAATTAAGGAATTAGTCCTAAAGATCTAGAAACCAAGCTCCATCAGAGCAGCTTGCCTCCAGAGAAACTAACCACAGAGATGAATTTTTCTGTCTTCCACACTTGCTTGCCTGGTAGATGAGAACCCTGCAACCCTGTGAATGACCTGTACCATCAGTCTGGTTTTACATTGACTTTAAATACTTCTGATAAGGCTAAAGAATTTACATAAGACTAAAGAATAAATCAACAAAAGAAATTATTGAAATTATTTATGGAAAACAATAACCCCCATGTTTGCCCCCCTATAACCACAACTGATGTCTACAAATCTTTAGTGTGTGATGACCTCACCTAACCCCCAGTCCTCTAATTCATCCTTCTCAATGTCCTACTTCTTGAACCTGTAACCTATGTTGATCTGGCCTCAAAACAGGCAAGGAAAATCTCTCATAAAATTACAGCTAACTTAAATGGATAAATGCATAATGTATAACAATATTAAATGACTTATATACCCATATTTTATGAAACTAGAACCTCATTTCTGTTGGCTTCTAATAAAAATAATATATGTTTATTCACTGAAATAAGTTTAGAAAGTTTAAAACCTCTCATAAGCCTACCCTATAATTTGTCTCTTTAACTCTAGAACAAATTAATTTTGGCATGTATTTTTGGACTTATAAACACAGATACATGTAGACACTTACATTCAAGTGCTTATTTGACTTAACACCTACACTTAAAATACTTAAAATGGCTAAATATTTCATTATACCTTCATTTGCTATATTTTTTAAGACATTTAATGTACACTTAAGGCACAGATTATTTAAGAAATCTGATGAGTATTTTTTCTGCCTATAATTTTTTTTACTGTTATGATTTTGTGTAAACATGGTTGAGTATACATATTTATAAATTTCTATTATCTTATTTAATTTTTACACATATTAAATTATTCTTTTAAATTAAAATAATTTATATTTCACTAACATTGTTTTTAAAGGAGTATGTATTCACACCTTTACAAACAATACATATTAATTATTTTTAAATATTTTAATATTTTCTTATTTATTTCAGTGGAAATTTCAAAAGTTAAGGGAAGTAAAAAATGGAACAATTGGCATCCCCAAACTAGAAGTCTGAAGAATTTGTTACACTAATTTGAAACAATTTGCCTTTTATAATTCTCAATCATTTTTTCTTTAACTATATCAGTTAAGAAATGTTGTTATTTTTTTAAATATATATATTTTTATCTGAGAGTTTTGTTAAAGGAAAGAAATCTAAATAGTTTCTCAATGTATAAAGTACAGGTTTTTCTGTATTATTACCTTTTAAAAAAGTTTGTCAGTCTTTTGTAAATATTTTTAAAACACAGAAAATTAAAGCATCAAAACCCTTGACATAAAAAAGGAAATAACATTGTAAACATATATCTCTATTCTTAAGCAAATATTAGCATCTAGGGTCTGTAAAAGTGAAATTAAGATGATGAAGTTGTCATGTGGCATTGGTGGTGACATAACAATGCCTACAGTCTGATCCTGTTAACTGAAGGCAAACACAAACATGCTCCAACTTCAGCAAAAGATGTTACTAAATGTAACTATCATTGTTCCAGTGCAAACACTAATGAGATGTACCAAGGGAAGGATTGCCTAGTGCAAAAAGAAAAGACCAAAAACAAAGTAAGAGATAAGGGTATTTCTGTGAGTTTCCAGAGATAAACTTCAATTGTTAGTTTCTTTTTGACTACCATTGTTAGGAAGGAGCCCAAAACAGCAGCAACCTTGAACAACAAACCAGTGCTTCTGAAGTACCTGTCCATAAAAAGTTCACTTCTGTTTCTGAAGAATATATATATTATATGTACTTTTGTATATATATGACTGATATACAAATATAAATGTACATAAGCACATATTATATATCAAACATATGCAAGCAAATATATAATATACCTAAATATGCATATATTCTAACAAGTGAAGAATAAGTGACAAATATAATTGTATATATTTAAAATGTACAATGTAATCATTTTATAATATGAATAATTATCAATATTGAGATAATTAACACATCCATATCACTTCATATAGTTAACTATTTTTTGTAGTGAAACTAATTAAAATCTACCTTCATTAAATTTCAAGTATACAATACTATATTATTAACTATGGTGACAATACTGAACATTAGATCCTCAGAACATATTCATATTATAACTGAAAGTTCATAGCCTTTGATTTATATCTCCTTATTTTCCCCTTCTCCCAATTCCTGATAACCACTGTTCTATTTTCTGTTTCTATGAAATTGGCCATTTTATATATACAAGCAATGCCATAAAATATCCTTCTCCATCTGGCTTATCTCACTTAGTATAATGCCCTAAGGATTCAACTATGTTGTTGCCAATATCTGGGTTGTCTTCTTTTACATGGCTGAATAATATTCCATTATTTATATACAGCACAGTTTTTTAAATCCATTCATTTATTTAAGGACATTTAGATTGTTTTCATATCTTGGCTATTGTGAATAATGCGGAAATATACATAGGAGTTTAAATTATCTCTTCAAGATATTGATTTTGTTTTCTTTGGCTATATACCGAGGAATGGGATTGCTTGATCAAATGATTGTTCGGTTTTTAATTTTTGAGAAACATATTGTTTTTCATAATTACTGAGCCAATTTTCATTCCCATTAATCGCACACAAGGGTTCCCTTTTCTCCACATCCTCACTAACACTAGTTATCTCTTTGACAATAGACATAGTAACAGGTATGATGTTATATCTGACTGTGGTGTTGATTTGCATTTTTCTGATGACTAATGATGTTGAGCACCTTTACATTATCCTAGTTGCCATTTGTATGTCTTCTTTGGAAATATGTCTGTTCAGTTTCTTTGTCCACTTTTAATTGCATTATTTGCTTTTTTTCTATTAAGTTGCAGATGACATAATTTTATATACAGGAAACCCTAAAGATTCCATTAAAAAAAAAAACACTTAGAACTAATAAATAGTTCAGTAAATTCACAGGATACAAAATCAACATACAAAATCAACATACAAAATCAGTTGCATTTTTATATATTAACAAACTATCTGAAAAAGAAATTAAGAAGGCAGTTCCATTTACAATAGCATCAAAAACAACAAAAACCTTAATAAATTTAACCAAGTTGGTGAAAGACCTATACTCTGAAGAATATAAGATGGTGAGAGGACGTAAAAACAAATTAAATAGAAATCTATTCAGTTTCATAGGTCAGCAGAATTAATATTGTTTGTGCATACTACCCAAAGCACTCCACAGAGTCAACTGTGTAATCCCTTTCAAAATTCAATGGCATTTTTTACAGAAATTAAAAAACAATCCTTAAATTTGTATGGGACCACAAAAGACTTTGACTAGCCAAAAACAATTTTAAGAAAAAAGAACAAAGCTTGAGGAATCACATTTCCTGTATTTAAAATATGTTGCAAAGCTATAAAAATCACAAGAATATGGTACTGGCATAAAAACAGGCAAATCGATTAATGGAGCAGAATGGAGAACCTATAAATAAACTTGTGTGCATACTGTTCACAAAATTTGACAAGGATGCCAAGGATAAACAATGAAGAAAAGATAGTCTCTTCAATAAATGGCATTGGGGAAACTTTGTATCTACATGAAAAACTCCTGGAAAAAAAACATAGAGGAAAAGCTCTTTGACAATGGTCTTGACAATGATTTTTGGATAAAACACCAAAAGCACAGGCAATAAAAGCTAAAATAAACATGTGGAACTACATCAAACAAAAGTCTTCACAGCAAAAGAAATAATAAACTTAAAATGCAATTTTTAGAATTGGAGGATAGATTTGCAAGTTATATATCTGATACTTAATTTCCAAAATATATGCATATATTTGTTTATACATCTGTATCTATATATGTGTGTGTGTAGTACATATACATATATATAATCTATACACTTATCTGTATACATATCTCAATAAAAAGGTTTTGTCAAAGTAAGAATAAATCCATAACTTTATCTAAAATGTGAATATTCTATTTTTATTTAATTTATTGGCATGACATTGGTTAATAAAATTATGTTTCAAGTGTACAATTCAATAATACGTCATGTTTATATTGCATGTGTTTTCACCCCCCAAAGTTAAATTTCCTTTTGTTACCATATATTTGACCCTCTTTACCCTTATATACCCACCCTCCCCCTTTCCTTCTGGTAACTACTAAACTGTTGTCTGTGCCTATGAGTTTTTGCTTGTTCATTTGTTGCTTTTTGTTTTATACCCCACATATGAGTGAAATCATATGGTTCTCAACTTTTTCTGTCTGACTTATTTCACTTTGTGTGATTATCTCAAGATCCATGCATGCTGTTGCAAATGACATTATTTCATCTATTTTTATGGCTGAGTAATATTCCATTGTATATATGTAGAACACCTTCTTTAGCCAATCATCTATCAAAAGACACTTTGATTGTTTCCATGTCTTGGCAACTGTGAATAATGTTGCAGTGAACAGCGGGGCACACATATCTTTACAGATAAATGTTTACAGATAAATGTTTTCAAATGGGGAGGGGCAGATACCCAAAAGAGAGATTGCTGGTCATTTGTTAATTCTATTGTTAAGTTTTTGAGGAACCTCCACATTGTTTTCCATAGTAGCTGTGCCAATCTACATTTCTACTACCAGAGGTTTTTTCTACATCCTCTCGAAACTTATTATTGTCTTGTAGACACTAGCCATTCTAACAAATGTCAGGTGGTATCTCCTTGTGGTTTTGATTTGCATTTTTCTATTTGATTTTTTTAATTTTAAGTTATGTGAGTCCTTTCTATATTTTGGATATCAAGCTGTTATTGGAGGGGTTGTTTGCAAATGTTTTCTCCCATTCCGATGGTTGCCTCTTTCTCTTGTAGATGGTTTCTTTTGCTGTGCAGAAGATTTTTAGTTTGATGTAGTCCCATTCATTTATTTTTGCTTTTACTTCCTTAGCCTTTGAGGTCAAATTCATAAAATCCTCTCTAAATCCAAGGTCTATGAGTTTAGTACTTGTATTTTCGGCTATGCAATTTATTGTTTTAGGTCTTATAGTCATGTCTTTGATCCATTTTGAGTTAATTTTGGTCTATGGCAACATATATTCTATTTTAAAAATAAATCTTTAAAATTTTGAAGGAGAGAAAATAAAATGAACTCTGCTGGTCTGTAGTAGTATCAAATAGCTACCATCTGATAGCTCACAGCACTTGGCCAGTCTTTCAAAGAATTGCAGTCTGCTTCTGTGAGATTATAAAGAAAACCAAACAAAAACTATGCAATGACACTTTTCATAAATTTTATTTTGACTTTATCATAAAAATATACATTAAATTTAATTAAATTATAATCACATATATTTATATTAAACTTCAGTATTTGAAAGAAATACTGCATTTTAACACAATTGCATTCATCTAGTAACTTTATGCTGTTTCAAATCATTCTTTGTTTTAACTGTTTTTACTGCCATGCAAACATGTTTCAATAATAAAAATTTTGAAAAAGCAAGTCTTCCATTGAGCCATCCTGATTTTTCTGATTCAGCCCTGAAAAAGCAAAAATATTTCTGCCTCCTTATTACTGGACAGAGTATTAGATGACTAGCTGGACTCATTTCTATTAGAAGTGGTGTTGTCAATTTTAGGAAGCTGGAAAACAGAATAATAAACAATCTCAATTAAAGAAAAGCACTATTGGGAAAAGATGAGGAGAGTTGTTCCATGTGATCAGACATTGTTTTTTTACATATTAACATCTTTTCCAATTTTTTACCTAGACCATTAAAGGAATAAATATTTTTTTTTCTGAAAATATACTGATTTTAATACACCTTAACATGTCTTCGATACAGTTATTTCTAATAATAAATACTTTAACCAGGGTTCAGAAAACTAGAGATACATAATTCTTTTACTCTTGTAAATTTCTTTCTCATCATTCTTGTCAGCCTAATCACCTTATTGCCATCAAGTGTCCTTGATTTAGGTCAGTCAGGATGTAGCCAAGAGATGTCAGAGCTGTGGTCAGGAAGTGAACAGTAAATGGGAAGTAAGCAGGATGTTTGTCATATAAACCTAAATATACCATATATACCATATACCAAACTATATGGATAACACAGATCTGACCATAGCTCTGCTTCCTACATATATATATCCTGAAAGAACTAGGCAGATTGGAGCTGAAATATTTCAGCAAATACAATCGTTCTAAATTAGTGACCTGAGGAAATAGGCATGCATCCTAAACACAATATGAGAAATTATTACTACATAGTAATGATTTCAATAATACATTATACTCATTTTGCCACTCAAAACACCAAAGGAAACCTTTATATGTAAACGGTAACAAAACAGCAACATGGTTAAAATACTGTTTCCCCATTAACTTTATGTTGCATAATACGTACATAATGTTGTCAAAATGCTTACTTACAATGAAAGGTAATGACTACAATAACATTTTATTCAATGTTTTAATTTGCCTCATGAATCACCCAGACCAATGTAATTGTATTGTTGACACTGTGGAATAAAAAGGTCATGCACAAATGGGTCTTCTTAACCTGGCCATGTTAAACACTTCTATGAAAGGATCTTCTAAATAGTTTTACCTGAATGGATCTTATTATCAGCTCTCTGAGGGAATGTAAAGAGTTTGATAAATGTATACATTAAACTAAAAACTGTAGGATTGATAGTTCTACAAAACAAAAAGGGGATTAAGAAAGGTTTACTGGGTTTAAAAGTGCTATCTTAATAGCTATCAAATATTTATTTCTATCACATTAATAGTCTTACATTAAGATATGAAACATAAATAATAAATAGTGAGTTACATTTAGTTACATAGCACATTAATGAAAGATTCCATGTAAGTCAATGGCTGCATGGAAAGATTTTTGAAAGATCACTGGGGACTGTAATTATGGTATACATTTCAGCAACCATGCAATGAGACAATGTTGATTTGCACTACAGACAAAAAGCAATTATGAATAATAATATCAAAACCTTTTTAAAAATATCTAAAAGGGTTTTATTATCTTTAAAATGCAGTGAGAAAACAGGATAAAATATGCCCTATATGAATTTCTGTCAAAAATTTAGAAAATTTTTAAAAACAAATCTGCATCAAAAGGGTAAGATAAATGAAACTTTTATAGACTCTAGAAATAAATTAGAGTGTAGCTTCTCCAATAGGCAGAAAGTAAACATAAATGTATTTTTTTTCTTGGCTTCGAATACTTGATCCTTTGAGATTACAGAAATTCTGAGTAGCATGATGATTATCCTAGACTAGAACTAAAGATGACGGTAGACCTAGAGCTTCTCCAGGCAAATTACAAACCAAAATAAGGAAATGAGAGAATCAAGTTCAGAATGTACATTTTGTGCAGTAATATGCAGCCATTAAAAATTAAGATGCTGAAGACCCCATGACAATTTAGGCAGTACTTGTGATATAATTTTATGTTTAAAAATAACAACATAAAATAAGATATCAAATAACTAGAACAGAACTAATAGAAGGAGGCACACAATAAATGTTAACAATAAATGGCTTTGGGTCATGGGAGAAAGGATTTTCTTCTCTATTAGTAATATTTTTCTCTATTTAGAAGTGTATTTAATAATTATTAAATATGTATATATCTGTATTAGATATATATTAGATATGTATTAAATACTTATGTAACTAAAATTTCTCAGTGTTGCTTCTAAAAATACAACAGACTGCTCAAATATATCACGGTCACAGAAAGAGAAAGGAAATCAGCAATGATGTTAGAAGAAAGTGTTCCAGTTTGAAACAGGTGAAGATTAAATTAGGTGGACAACTTATTAGAGATACCTGAGTCCCAACCTGGAAAATGGTCATTCCATTAATATGTTCACATTCCCTATTTACTATTCTGAAAGGTTCAATATTTAACAGAAGTCATACTTTTCTGGAAATTCAAGTCTTACAGTGGTATGGTGGAGAAAATGGGAGAATAGAGCAAGGGAGTAGGAATTGTAAGGCAAGGTGGTTATTGGAGGCTAGAAGTGTAGGGAGTACAGTGCTAAATACATTTGTCAGGTACACCTTGATGGGATGATGAGATTTGAGCAAAGCTTTGAGAGAGATGAGAGGGTTAGTCAAGTGGATATTTGACAGAAACTATTTTAAATAAATTGTCATACTGCTTACTTTTTGGAAGCTTATGGAACTCTGGTAACTAATGCAAATAAGTGCTTGACTTCTTCAGAACACTTACACAAATGACCCCGTAGCATTCATATTAAATTTTAGTTTCTATTCTGGGTTGCTAGCTGAAATTATTATTCTATTAGGATTTCATTCTATGTTATTATATTATTAACACTTTGGGAGTTAACCAGAGAAACTGCTCAATGATAACAGCCTCATTAATGCCTCTAGTGAAACACTTAAAAAATTCTTTATTGATCTTGGTTCCAGATATATCAAAATGCTGTATTACAGTCTGTTGAACTATTCACCCTACAGGCATTTTCAGGAGAATAAACTCATTCCCAGTTCAAATGTCATTGTTCTTGAGATCCAGGTAGAATAAAGAATTAGCAAAACTGACTTACCTGGGTGATATAGGTTCACTTTATTCATACTTCTTAGTCATTTTTTTACATTTACTTCTATTTCTACATTATGACTATGCTACTGGTCATTTATTTGTCTTTAAAATATTAATGTTAAAATATATACACATACAGAGTAAGGAAACCTCAAGAATAAAAATTTTAATGAATGTAAAGTTTACTTTTTTAAAGGCCCAGGTCCTAATTCACTACTCTAAGACTAGTTCAATTCACAAGTAAATAAGTGACTTTTTAAAATTTGTTTTTAGGTTTTGATCTAGAGATCTTGAGTGAGTTTTATTCTCACTCAATTCAGTAGGTAAAGACCTATTTAAATAATGGTTTATCATAAAATACTTATATATTTTCTCCATATGACTGAAATAAAGCCACACTAATTTATAAACAATTACTTTATGTTTATTATTGAGACACATGATATGCAAGTCTTCCTAGTTCTGATTCAAGTGCATCATAACTGTAACATGTGCAGTTTGCAAAGTGAGGCTTCCATATGATATTTCCCTATCAAGGGAAGGGCCATAAAGAGCATATAATATTTTAGCTATTTCCCAGAAAATGACTGAAATCACTAACATAAAGTTAATGGAATAAAAGATTATTTAAATGTCTCATTTCTATCCACATAATATTCTGACTTCATGAAGAGTAAGAGGATCAACAGAAAATGAACTAAAGGTAGATAGCATTAAGTGATTTACAAGGGTATACATAAATAAATATTTATGTACTACGATATACCATGGTATATACCATGATAATGTTTTTATGACATATGGTTAGGGCAGTCACAGTGCCTAGTTTTTTGCTATACTGAGGCAAAATATATTTAATTAAATATTTTGCCTATTTTTTAATTCAGCAAATTGGTTAAAAATGTATTTATACTAAAATTAACTGAATTTTGCCCTTTTTGCTTTCTAACATAAATGTAAGCTTATACTTCTATGTATTGTACTTCATGTATTCTGATTGAAGAGCAAACATTTTGAATGGAGTAAGGTCATACAGTTTACTCTAGCCTGTGACCAAGGTCATTCCCACATTCCTACTTCAATATAAAATAACCTATGTGAGTAAAATAAGACTTAAGTAAAATTACTTTATTATATATTACATTTGGCAAAACTGTAGAGAACTTCAATTCTTCAGCATTTGTGGTTCCAAAGTTTATCACTATTAAAATCAGAAAGGTATATAAAAATTCCAAATTAAAAAAAAAACTGTTTTCTTATTATCCATTCAGTTAGATCTGCCATGTGTTGAACAGATTTTTTTTTTTACTTTAAACCTTCTTTTCAGCTATTATGCTTTGAAGGTTGTTCCATTGACCTGTCCAAAATTTTTTAGATGAATATACACTCATATTTTCAAAAACTAATCTAATTAATCTGGCTCAGTATTTTTTACCAACATTTATTTTGGCAAAAGTAAATAAGCCTATATTATACAGTTATAAATTATATTGAAAAAAATCTATAACAAGCTAATAGTTGTTAAAAATCCACTCTTCACCCTTCTAAAACACCAACAAAATTCATTTAAATTTTCACTTTGAGAGGCAGATCTGTGGACTAAAAAAAGAAGTTTTCATGAACTAAAAATATGCTCCTCTTAATTGATTACTCCAACTCATAAAAAATGCACGGTAAATGAACTGTACATATTTCATTGTATTGCTGTAAAAGGGATTCATGGAAGGTGACTAGATTCTATTTTATTAGTATTCAAAGGTCATAGGAAAAAAAATTGGAGATAAATTAAAAAATACTTATATCCCCAAAGTCTCTATTATAAAACAGTAAAAACTCACACTAACAACAGAAAGTTTAAATTTTAACCATATGCTCAGAGCTCACATATGATCTTTAGTTTTCATGCCAAACACTTTTATTTCTAAAAGCTCCTTTCTTTTCTATATGAAAATAAAGTATTCTGATATATAACTAGAATTGAATAAGGCATATACATTTGCATTGCTGGGATTTTCTTCCCAGTATCAAGACAATTTCTTGTAGAATTACAAAGCCTAGTGCTTTACTGGCCTCTATTGTCGTCATCTCGGTATAACACTTCTGCACATAATGTAGTCTAATTTCATTTTGATTATTTTTCAATGATGAAATTATATATAGTCTAAAATTTTTTAAATGCCACAGAAGAATCTACTTGCTCTCAGATTATACAAAGAAAACTAAGTGATTTACTTGGAATATTAATGACATATATGATTGTCAGACAGCTGGCATGTATTTATGTCAAAAAAAATCTCATGTCTTAGTTTTCTTAGTTTTGTAAATGAACAAGATATTCCTCTTGTCTCAGACCATATATGTTTCTAGAAAATAAACTAAACATAGCCTTGAAGAAATTCTCAATATTCTTCCAGATGTGATGTTAATATCTAATCTATAATGCTGAAGAGAGATTGTGTGAAATAGTCAATATATACTGACTGCACTGTAAAAACATGCAGGCCATAATTAAATTTTTTAGAATTCAGAGATCAAGACTCTATCTTCTCTGTGTAGAGATGTTAACAATTTAAATATCATTTTACCAAATTTTAGTTATATACCACAATTCAATTTTTTAAGTAAAAATAATAAGCAAAAGAAACAGGTAAATTTAATTTTAATAACATATTTATTAGATCCAATAATCCCCAAACATTATCTTTTTAATACATAGTTAATATGAAAAAAATTAATGAAATGATTTACATTATTCTCTTAATGCTAAATTTTGAAATCCAGTGTGTTAACATTTATTCACATTTTATTTCAGATCAGCAACATTTCAAGTCCTCAATAGCCACATGTGGTTAGTGGCCTCAGTACTGAATATACGTTTAGCTCTTCTGAATTCAGTAAAAGATTTCTGAAATGCATAAGTACAGTGGGTATTCTTTCCAGTGACCACTACCTTGTAGAGTTTAAATAGGGAATTTACACATTGTACGTAGAGAGAGACAATATAATAACAGCTTATGCTTCCAGACAATGCAGAACATGTCACCTATATGATGCAGATAATCCATTTAATAAATATTTGAACACCTGTTATGGCACTCTTCATCAGTAAACAAAATAAAATAGTAATTATGAGCATGGACTGTGGTTTCAGCCTGCTTAAATTTGAATCTCAGCTCCACATCTTGTAAGTTTTTGCATTGAGTAATGTAGTTAACCTTACAGTGCTTTAGTATCTTATTTAGAAAATGAAGAGGATAATAGTACTTCTATCAAAAGGTATATATTAAGATTAAATGTGTATACTTAGAAAGAAAGAAAGAAAATAAAGAGGCAGGGAGAGAAAGAAAAAAGAGAAATCTTTTCTCATTGATCTTAGATTCCTGAGTTCAGAGAAGATTATAAAATAAAAAAGCAAAATTCTCTGTATGTGAGCAGGTATTACATGCTAGGGATAAAAATTCAGAAAAAGAGAGAGGTGCATTTGGAAGTTGAGCACATATTTGCACTTTTAAAAAGGTTGACAAAAGAGAGTCTTCTAGATGGTGATATTTGAGCAAAAACTTAAAAGTTTAAGAAAGTGAGCCATGTGTATAATTTGGTGGGGGCAAGGGAGGGGTCCAGGTAGAGGGAACAGAGAATGAGGGATCCCTGAGTCAAGTGCATGCTTAGTGTTATCAAAAGAGAGCCAGGAGACCTATGAGACTCAGCCACAATGAGTGACTAGAAGCCCAGTTGGAGATGTAGGCAGAGAGGAATTGGGTGATCAGATCATAGAAGGTCTTAGAGACTACTACAAAGACTTTAGCTGTTAATATATTAAGTGGAAAGTCTATGAGGTAGAATCCTGTACAGTCCTTTGAAGGATTGTAGTTGGCTGCTACTCTCAGAATAAACTTGACAAAGTAAATGAGGAAGGGTGAAAATTAGAAAATGTGTGCACTAACTAGGTGAGAGATAATGATGTGAAAGACATTCTCCAAGAAAAAGGAAATAAACAGTTGTGTTAAATGTTGCCAGTGGGTCAAATAAATGAAGACTGAGATTTGACTATTTGTTAAATACCAGAATCAAGAGAAATTTGCTTTTAGAATAGAAGAAATAAGAGTGGATGTAAAGAATCCAGTAAAATAGAAAAAAATGTAATTTTGAAAAAAGAGGAGAAAATTGATGGAATGATGAGATCAAGTAGATAAAACAGGATGGATTCTAGTCTGTTAATAGAGACCATGACCTTGGTTAAGATCATCTATAGTGACATAGAGAAAAACGGCATATTTGCATAGTTGCATGTAGATTTTAGATGGAATAGGGAACATGTGGAACTTCTACTGCAAATGCATCAGTTTTATCAGTGAGTAAGGGTGGGAGTGAATGTTAATGGTTGTAGAGAGGAAGTAATATGAACTAGTCAAATGGAAGAGTGGATTGTGAAGAGCACCATGATTGCTGGGTTGCACAAAGACTTATGTGAGATTAGGAATAAAACAATAAACCAGGATTAGTGCCTCCTTTAACAAATAAATATTTTTCTAAGATCATGGCCTCTCCACATATATGATTATAGAGAGTTCACATAAAACACTCTGCCCCTTTAGTTGGAATGCTGTATGAGACTGGCAAAAATAGAAATAAATAATAAATAAATGAAAAGAAGAAAATAAAAAATATTTCTATCTAAACTCAGTTGAGTTCCAGCCCAGAAAAAACATGTTGTGATTGGAAATTCTTAAGTGATTTAAAAATATATTTTATTCTAGTTATTAGTTGATCTAAGTACAATTAGGATTTGTATTCATAAGATTATCCCAAAAGGAAATTAACACTTCCTTGGTTACAGAAGACATACTGGAAAATTTGTTTATGCTTCTAAAACTTTAGTGATTTGCATAGCACCTTCAAGATTTTCTTCTCATCTGATTGTGTTGAATAGACCCAAGCCAATTTGGCTGCTCAGCAACTGTTGGGTACTTTGGGTAAATATTGGTAGCCTCTGGCAGTTAGAGGTGGGTAGGAGCTATACATCTTCTCTCCTAGGATCTCAATACCAGCTGGTATGTTACAATAACTGTAAGTCTTATTCCAAATTCTGATAAAGATACAAACATTGTCTAGAAAGCCAACACAAAACAGCCAGCAATCTGTACATTTAGGTTTAGTGAAGATCACAATCTCACTCTCTGTCCTGACACATTCTAGGAAGCACCTGGGTAGGAAGTTTCACTCTAAGGTAGAGGTAGCAGTATTCTGATGGCAGGATTGGCCAAACTTCTAGTCAGATTGGTTAGAACAGTATCCTTTTAGTGGGGCTTCCTACATGTGAGAATGTTAGAATTGCTAGTTTCTTATATGATAATATGAAAGTGTGGGGAACAGGTAAAATCTTTCTAGCCAAATCATGTTATTTAATATGACTCATCTCATTGATGGAAAGTATTGAAAACATCCCTAAAGACAATTAATAATTCTTTCCCTTAAGTATTTCAATAACAATTACTATTATTGATTCCTGACTCAAATAGTACAAATACTAACTAAACACACCTTAGTTATAGTTAAGTTTAATTCACACTGATACAATATTCAGTGTACATGAAGTGATGGTTCCTCACTATCCCAGTTCAGGGCCAGATAACATTGCATCACACTTGAACCAGTACCCTTAATTCATACTATTTGCTTATATGTATTATGTGTTATCTCTCTACTTTAATTTTTTCCTGGTCAGTATATAAGTGAAATCAGAAATATGAGAAATAGATACCAATTTGAAGAATTCGATTCCAGTAATGCACTTTTAATAAATGCTCAACTCTTTAAAATGTTCCACAATCTAAATGATGAAGCACTTGGAAAATTTAATGACTTTTTAAATATTCATCAAGGTATGTATAGTCTTCAACATGAAAATTATGTTTTTGCAATAATGTAAACATTAGAGCTATCAACTCAATAGTATTAGTATTATATAGATTAAAACAAAACTATATGTGCCAAAAATATGGAAATTATATCCATTTGGTATCTTAGTAGAGCACACTTTATACCATATACATATTTTTAAAATTGTAATTACATTATTTTTTCTATAATTTTATTGTGCAAAATCTGTCTCAGTACTCCTTTGACCAAATCTTTGAATATAGAATCAGGGAAATCTGATCTCCCTGGCTTGAGTTAATTTTAATTCATGTATAGTACATTTCTCCCATAATAATTAGTGATAGAATAAATTTCATTCAAATAGACTTAAGAAACCCTTGGAAAATTCTTATTATGCCAAATGTAAGCTAGAAAATTTGTTTTTTTTCTCTTAAGAGTACCAGATTTATTAATTCTGTATATAAGTAAATAGGGTATTTTTCATGATAATACTTGCTTCCGTTATAGTTTTTATTTTACTATGTATTAGCTAAATATTTTCTCAAGGTTTATTTTCTAGTTACTTTTACCTACTCTATATTGTTTCAGTATAAATAAAAATTCTCTTCTTCAACCATTCAATCATTTAATAATGATTATTTTTAAAAGCCTCAAAACTATTTGAATACAAAATAAAACACACTTATGTCAATAGGTCACAAGGTTAGATGTGGTGGAGTATAAACAAAATAAGAGAAAAAGAGGTAGAATAATAGAAATATGGAAAGTGGGAGAGGATGAAAGAAGCAGAAAAACCAGGAGGAGTAGAAACAGAATCAAGTATGAGATTATGTTGAGTTGGTTCTAAAACTCTATAATTCAAGAATTAAATAAAAATTAACTCAAAATGAAATATATAATCCTAAATGTAAAATGCAAAATTGAAAACTCCTAGAACGTAACGTAAGAGAAAATCTAAATGACCTTGGATATGATGATACCTTTTTAGATACAATACCAAAACCTTGATTCATGAAAAAAAATAAGCTGGATTTCATTAAAATTAAAAAATTCTATGTACAAGACAACATTAAGAGAATGAGAAGAAAAAATAGACTAGGGTAAAAATCTTAGCAAAAGACACATCTAATGAAGGACTGTTAACAAAAATATACCAAAAAAAAAAAACTTTGAAATTCACAATCTGATTTTAAAATGGGCCAAATACCTTAACAGACACCTGTCCAAAGAAGATGCAGACATGGTAAATAAACATATGAAAAGATGATCCACATTATATGTCATCAGAAAAATATAAATTAAAACAATAATGAGATACCACTACATACATATTAGAATGACCAACATCTGGAACACTGACTTCACCAATTATTTCAGAGAATGTGAAGCAACAGAAATTTGTATACATTGCTGGTCAGAATGCAAAGTGTTATAGCCATTGTAGAAGACAGTTTGTCATTTTTTTTTAAATAAAATCTGTTATACTCTTACCATATAAGGCTGGAATCCTGTTCCTTGGTATTTACCCAAAGTAGTTGAAAACTTATGTCCACACAAGAACCTCCACATGGATGTTTATTCAAAAGCTTTATTCAAAATTGCCAAAGCTTGGAAGCAAAAAGTATATCCTTAGTAGGTGATGGTAAATAAACTGTTGTAATCCAGACAACGCAATTTTATTCAGCGCTAAAAAGAAATGAGCTATCAAGCCATGAAAAGACATGAGGGACCTCAAATGCATAGTGTTAATAGAAGAAGCCAATCTGAGAAGGCTACATACAATATGATTTCAACTAATGTATATGACATTCTGGAAAAACAAAACAAAACAAAACAAAACAAAACTATGGAGACAATAAAAAGGGTTAATGCCAGGGGTGGCAGAGATGAGATAAAGAAGAAATAACAGAGGATTATTAGAGCTGTGAAGATACTCTGTGTGGTAATATTATGGTGGACATATGTTATACATTTATCCAAACTCAACAAATGTAAAACACCAAGTAAACTGTAGACTTTAGCTAAGTATGATGTGTCAATTTAGGTTCATCCTTGGTTAAAAAAAAAAAAAAAAGTACCATTCTTGTTAGTGATGTTGATAATGGCAGAGGCTATGCATGTGTAGGAGCAGGGTATATGTGGGAAATCTCTGTACCTTCCTCTTAATGTTATTGTAAACCTAAAACTGTTCTGAACAGAGTCTATAAAAATACAATATTCATAAGAGAGTTTTAAGAAGAGGTAAAAATCTAGGGAGAATAAGAGAGGAAGTATAATATCAAAGGACACACACATGCTTTCTTTTCAGCCCTCTAACATCTTCATTCCTTATTCTCATCTTCATCTGTTTACTATTTCTTCTTTACCAAGAAAACTGAAGCAACCAGAAAAAGACTTTTAGAGACTAATACTACTATATCTATCAACATTCCACATCTGTGCCCATGCACTCTACCTTTCTCTTTGTTTCTATATAAGCTGAATATGTTTCTGGCCTAAGCTATTTTCTCATTTGTTCAATAGCTCCCATGCCTTCTTTCCTATTTAAGGGTAAATACTGTTCCAGCAATTCTCTCATTCTCGTCTTTGTCAGTTCTTCGTGTAGCACTGAAAACTGCTTGGTTGGTTGTAGCTACATAAAATTTGCTTTTATTCCACATAAGGTATCACTCACAAGATCTAAGGATTAGAACATGAACCTCTTTGAAAGGCCATTATTTTGCCACAACAATATACAACTACCTATTAAAGCATCTATTTGAATGTCATCTCAAATATAAAGTAGCCAAAACTGAGCTTCTGAGATTCCTCTGGACATGGCATCTTGATTCTTAAAATTGTTTTGATCAAATGTTTGATGTCATATTTGATTCATTTACTTTTCTAAAAACTCCAAATCCAATACTTTAAAAACCACATTCTATTGGTTCTGTCTTCAAAATTCAGAATTCTATCACTTCTCACCACCTCTAATTACTCTAATTTGGACTAAGCCACCAATATTTCCTTTCTGCAGCATAGAAATAGTTTTGCTTCAGGTGTCTTGAAATCTATTCTCAACACGAAAGGCAGAATGAACACATTAAAATGAATAACAAATCATGTTGCTTTTCTGCTTCAAGCCTTCAAATGTCTTCCCATCTCATTTTTAGTAAAGACAAAGTTCTTAACAGCCATACGCCCTGCTCCCCCACCTGCACTCCTACTCTCTAAACTCATTCCAGCTTTCCTCCACCTGTCTCACTCGGATCTAGTCACACTGGCTTTTATGATGTTTCTTGAACTTGGCCAGGCATAATTCTCCCTCACACCTCTGCACTAGGCCTTCTCCCTGAAGGAATGATTTTTTTCTGATGTCCTTATGATCGTCTCCCTTGCTTTTTTTAGGATTTTACACAAATATCACTTCTCAGTATGTCCTTCCCTGGCCTTCTTATTTGAAGTATGAACTTTTTTGTACTTAATATTCTCAATGAATTTTTCTCTTTACTAATTATTACTATTAATTTACTAGATATTTCCCTTATGTTGTTTATGCCCCTACCCTCCACAAAAGTATAAGATCCCTATTCATTATAATTTGTTCAATCTTTTTAAAAGACCACATATAAAAAGGTGGCTTAATACTTCTGACTTGGAGAGTAATGCCTGGAAATCCCTTTCACTATTGTGTTTCTAAAAGTTTGAATAATTTTATCCCATACCAAGTGCCATTGAATGTCATATATAAAAATTTCTCTAATGATGAAATTATGGCCTATGAAAATGCTATATAGAAGGCTGGTTTTTGTAATATAAAAGGGTATTTTCATTTATGATATTGAATTTCTTCTAGTTTATAAATATAGCCAAATCATGTAAAGTACTAGAATTACTGTTGTTACTGTTATTTCAGGAGTTGGACTAGAATGAGATAATTGGGCAGTTAGTGACTTTTCCCTTTACCTCAGGCTCTAATATGGATTGCCACTTTATTTGTCTTTATTTCAAATTTATGTTTGTTCATCATGAAATTTGCTTTACTCTTTATTTCTTAAATATTTTATTAAATATTATTTATCCTGATTAGTATTTTTTTTTGGTAACTTCTTAAATTTTATGCCCAAGTCAAGTGACTCACTTTTTGCACTGTCAACCCAGCTCTATTAAATACAAGCTTTATCACAGGATAATAGATAAAAAACATTTCTCACATCCTCTTATTTTCTTAGCATAGTTCACCCAACAAAACGAGAACTATCTTTCTTACTGACCAGAATGTTTTCTGCTCTTATTAAAAAAATTTGGATTCATATTTAGCATAGATATGGGAGGGTAGGCCCCTGAGATCATTCACAAGTGTTTCAGAATTTAAAATCATAATAATCCTTAAACCTATTTTAAATCTAAAAATCTATTTTAAGCCTAGGCTTAATTAGTGAGAAAATATTTATAAAGAGCAAACATTAAGTATAAGGTTGCATATGAAAATTAAGAATCTCACTCAGCACAAAAGAGAATAAATTAAAAACTATTAGAATTGTCAAAAGGTTCAGTATAGTGGCCATGTAAAAAAATGCATAAGTCAACAGCCTTTCTTCAGAACAGTACAAAGCAGTTGGTAATATAACAAGAAAATAGAATACAACCAAACTTAACTGAGATATTTAATAAATGGATAGAAAACATAAAGCATCATTGTATACTCAAATGGATGCGGTATTTGTCTCTGAATTATACCTAAATAAATTTTTTAAAAAAACATAAAAGAGACAGAATTACAACAGTTTCTGCAGACTAAACCCAACTTGCTTAACTTTTCTTCTAAAAATGTTTTAGATATTCCTTTATAGGCCAAAGCTTTATTATTTTTATTAGATTGGTCATATGAGGAGGAAATACGGGCTTGTTAACAGATACTATTCTAAACACAGGGTCAGAGAAATGATTATTCCTTCCTCAAAGATTATTTAGTATGTATTTTAACAAGAGAAAGTCACATGAAAACTTTACAAAACTCCTTTGAAAGCTGTCTTTCAAATAAATCGAGCTCCTAATGTGCAACAGGAACAAATTTGGTTAATAAATCAATAAACTTAATGTATTTCACTAGAAATACCACAGACTACCACTTGGTTTTTAAAATTTCTATAGTGAGATTAACAAGTAGATGAGACCTTCTTTCCCTACATGTCTTTTGAAATTATCCAGTTTAAGAATTATCCAGTTTAAATTAGACTCTCCTCTACAGTGAATAACAATATATGAAGAGCCCAATATGTAAAATTAAGCATTTTCGTTTGTTCTTCTATTTTAAAAAAAATATTTTTCAGCCATATATTTATCTAGCCTTTACATTTTTAATTATTTGTATGTAGGCAATACATAAGCTAAAATAAGTTAGTAAAATAGACTCAATCTTATTAACACAGGTTTTTTTTGTCTGCTTGATTCAGCAATAAGACACCTATACCACCAGGGATGACTTCCTACTTACTAACAATAATATTAGTAGAACTGTTTACAAGCAAAATAAAAAACGAGACCCAAAATTTTGTTTAATTCAACTTTTAACAAATATTCATGATTATTTAAAATACATTTAGTTTTAAAATGTTATTTGTGGCATCTACAATAGACATACTTTTCTAATATACATTGCAGAGGAACTGAAACATTTTGTATATAATATTTATATTTTTGTATGCTACTTCTAAAGAAAATAAAATGTAAATCATTGTTGAATATTAAAATATTCTATATTGTTTGCCCTGAATTTATATCTAGCCTGGAACCACTAGAGGGCAAGCTTTACTTTATAATTAAACAAGAATTCACTTACATCCATCATTATAGTGCGCAATTAAAAGGTTTAAAATGACTGTTTTAAGAGTAAAAACCATCACAACACAATTCAGTTTTCTTTCTTCTGAGAAGTAAATTAAACTAAAATCATATTCTGCCTACATTTTTTTATTTTAGCCACTCAAGTAGAGTAATATTTAAAAGTTTGACATAACTTATTTTTTTGGAATTAATGTTAAACATAAAAATCATATATATTTCAACATCTTTACAAATTATGTTCAATACAAAATAAATACTGCTTTTGAATTGTCAACTTAAAAATAAATTGCTTATTGATACAATCTGTGTGCTCTTGGTCCTGTTCTCTGGTTTAGACAAAAGGAGTTCAACTTGAAACTTTAGCATCTGGATTTAAGTCAGAATCTCTGCATATGGCACAGTGTTCCTTAGTTATCACAAAAAAAACTTGAAAACAATAATTCATAGGTCATACCATTAAATGTATGTGCTATGTACAGCATACACTTCCCATTTCGTTGTGAAAATCTTATAGTTAGCTGAAATAATAGTCAATATAATCTTTATAACAGTACATATATACCAACCTTTATTAATATATATTCTAAAGTTCTTCATTCCTTGGGTGTGCTCTGCTGCTCAGCAGAAATAGGTAACTAGAGAGTCATGCTAGATAAACTATATTTGATAATTGGTAGTGGGTAGTGAGTACTTAACATTTTAAATTATATAACTTGCTCAAAGGCATACAGTTATACAGTTGGTGAGTGGTTAAGTCTGGATTACTATTTACACCTGTCAGTAAATCTTAGGAGAGATTTATTTTTCAAAGTAAATCTTCAAGATCCAAATTACTACTCACAAAGAAGTTCAAGGTATTTCATTCAATTATGGTCTGAGGAGAGATGACCTCAGACTAAGGAGTGGCTGGCTATAATCAAGTCACAGTTTGAACTCCTGAGTGACCACCACCTATAAACCCCCCTTGCTAACTTGAAAGATATCAGAAATACCCATCTAACCCTAAATACATTTTAAGTTTTTGAATACACTTATGCTACCTGAGCTGGATAAATATGAAAGGAATACAAATTCAAGGTCATCAATTTATTTTATACAAATAGGTTTTTTTTTTCATTAAACTTAAATACTAGTGACTCACTGTGGCAGACTGTTTGCATTGAGAGCCCCAGTTAATGGCTTCCTTGAATCCATGTCCTTGGCAATTTGACTTTGCTAGTACCATGCAAACATGGCAAAGTTGGCCTACTACATGTTTGTAATAGACTCATGAAGAATGAGATATTTGGAAGAGAGATCCAGACAAAACCCAGAAGAGAGCTCTCTATCTGATGCTCGATTCATTATAGACCATGGGGAAATTTAACTGTGCCTAGCTGTGGCAGGCAGATTAATGATCCCCCCCAAAATATTCATGTTCTAATTCCTGGAACCTGTGAATAGGTAAATGACAACAGGAACATTACAGTTGTGATTAAATGCATAATCTTAAAATGAAGAGATTATTCTGGATTATTTGGGAGGTCTAATGTAATCATGAAGATTCTTAGAAGAGATAGGCAGGAAGGTCAGGGAAGGAGATTAGAGAGAAAGAGAATTAATGATGCTATCCTCCTACTTTGAAGATAGAAGAATAGGCTGTAAACTCAAGAATGAAGATGGCTTCTAGAAACTGGAGAAAAGAAAGAAACAGAATCTCCCCTAGACCTACCAGAATGAAAACATTCCTTCTGACATCTTCATCTTAGCCCTGTAAGACCTATTTCAGATTTCTGACCATCAAAACTATAAAATATTAAATTCATGTTCTTTTAAGCTATTAAATTTATGGTAATTTGTTATGACAGCGGTAGGAAACTAGTGCAGCAGCCTAAAGCATAGCCTGTCAATTTATGAATTAAATAAGTAGTTGTTTTTATTTGCATTCTAAGATTTGGGGTGTTTTATTACCCCATTGCTAACTGATATGCTCTTTGAAGTAGAGATTTTTTTTCTATGAGTAAAAACACCTGAACTATTTTAAAAGGTTAGGCATATGTTTGGACCAAATACAGATAAAATGTTTGCAGAATAAACTAATAAGAAAAAAAAAGGGAGTAAGAAGAGGAGTAGCAGAACAAGCTGCATTACAAGCATTTATCGTTCTCAAAATACTTTTACAAAATCTACACTCTATCTCATTTAATTCATAAATAACCATACGAAATAATAATCCTAATGTTTCATTAAAAAACTACAATACAGATATAATGTAAGTTCTACAGCTAAAAATGAAGGGTTTTGGAACAAGGTTCATGTCTTATTAATAATGAAATTTATAACTTTTTAAATCATAGTATGAAGAAAATATAAAAATATGACTTTTTATAATAAAACTAAGACTTTATACAGTCAGCATACAATGTTATATTAAATCTGTGACCTAAGAGATTTACATGAAATTCTATGCTTCAGCTGAATGGATTTTCAGATGAATGTAATTATGCAACAGCAGAAATAGAAAAATATTGTATCAGCTTTGCTTTGATAGTTCATGTAAATAGTATCAAAAGTGTTTGAAAAAATCTAATATTATAACAAAAAATACTGATTTTAATAACTTTGCTAAGTACTTTAGGGCCAATGGTTTCTTTCAAGTTTTTTTCTGAAGCTATTTTTATTAGAAATGTCAATTCTAAGCATGAAAGAAGAAATACCAAGGTATACAGTAGAGCACTGCAAGAGAAAAGTCTTTAAAATCTACTGAATATTTTACATTTATTTCATATCTCAATTCAGACTAGCCACAGTTAAGTGCTTAATAACCACATGTTACTACTAACTACCGTATTGAACATCCCAGCTATAAAGAGAAAAAATGAAAAATTAAAAAGAGAGTATTAACAACACTTTTTAAATAAGAGATTGTAAAAGAATTGGGGAAAATAATTCTAATTTTAGAAATGCATCACAGAGCTACTGAATTAAAATCTGAATTTGTAGGAACCTGAAAATTATAATTTTAAAAAGTTCTCCATATGTACCTTTTCTTCAAAACAAGTTTTGGGGATTACTTATGTTGAATTAAAGTGGCTATAAATTGTGACCTGTTAACAGAGTAGCAAAGGTTCAAAAGTCATAGAGCATTCAAGTTACAGTCATGAAGACCTTGATTTAAAATCACCTTCTTTAACTATTGCCAATAAAACATGACCAAGTTACTTTATCTTTTTTTCTGAGCCTTGGCCTTTGATGAGGTTAAGAATACGTACCTCATAAAATTATTAATGGGACTAAATAAAACAATGTGTAGGAATAAAGAGTCTTGATGAAGAATGCCAAATAATTATGGGTTTCGTACTAATTATAATATGGTACTAATGACCTCAAAGTGTGGAGTTTCATCCTTAAACGGCTGTAGTTCTATAATCCCTTCAGAACCCTAAATAACATTTCTAACTCTAATTATCTCTCTTGAAATTCTGTGCCTACATTAGTCTTCTTGGGTTGCCATAACAAAATACCAAAGACTGAGTGACTTATACAACAGAAGCTTATTTTCTCACAGTTTTGGAGGCTAGAAGTCCAAGATCAAGTTTCCATCAGGATTAGTTTCTAGTAAAACATATCTTCCTGTCTTTTAGACAGGTACTTTCTCATGTCTTCATAAGGCCTCTTCTCTTATGAGTCTAAGTGTGAACAGAGAGAGTTCTCTGGTGTCTCTTCCTCTTCTTAAAAGGACACTGGCCCTTTTGGGTTAGGACTCCTCCCGTATTACATGATTTATCCTAAATTAACTCATTAAGGCCCTATCTCCAAATATAGGTCACGGTGGGTTTTGTGCTTCAACAGAGTAATTTGAGGGGGTCCAGTTTATTTTATAACAGTGCCACTGATTAGTATAACTATGTACTTATTGCCCAAATGCACATCTGCAAGTTTCATGACCAGAAAAGTTATGTCTGCTTGAACATTTAAGCTTCCTCTCTCAACCATATCTAAGCAAATCAAGAATAGGATCTATCTACTATATCTCTGGCCCATATCCATGGGCCTTAGAGGTTATTTTAAACACTAAACATCATGAAAATATTGGGCATAAGCTTCCACAATTGCTTGGCAAAACATGTTAACTCACAAAAGAAATACTGGGTCAGATCCTTTCTGTTCAAAAGATTAGACTATAAACAAATAAATAAAACTTACTCACCAGGAGATATCTTTTCATCAATAAAAGCTATATTTTACTATAAAGTTAATTATTTGGGTTTATAATCTTTTGGAAGAAACTGAGTGCCTCACCAATTCTTGACTGTTTAAAATTGTGGTAACCACAGAGAAATGTTTTTCAGCCAATTTTATTCATGGTGTAGGACTGCTCACTTGAGGAAATGATGAAATTATAGCCCAATGAGAAAGCATTTTGAATTTGTCTCTAATCTTCTATTCCAACTTTTTATTACATATATAGAGTTTCTCATATCTTTGCCTTTCTATTTTTACATCTACTTTTTGGATATCCAGGTCTATCTCTCTTGCTTGCTTTCTCTCCTCTGACATATATTCTCTATCATATTATAATGTTCCCTTATAACCCAACAACAGATACTTTTAACCTCTTCTGTTTATTACTTGCCAAATAAATGTAAGTGATGACTTTATTCTTTAGCCCAAGCATAAGAACCAATTATTTTAAAATAGGCAAATTTACCAGGTCAAAATGTGGTCTAGAAACAAACCAAAGTAGGTATTCTTTTTACCTTTATTTTCTACTAAAAACAATATTACATTACTTATACAGAACCACACTAGTTTTAGTTCTCAAAATTTAGTCTTTTTTCATAGAGTTAAAGCTAAAATCAACTTATATTTTTAAAGCAATTGACAACTGTTGTGTTTACAATTAGATGTTACTTCAAGGAAAGGAAGTGTTCTTTTTGGCAGAGATATGATTGTGGTAATGATGTACAGTAATAATTATCTTAATGTAGTTCTCTCCTGTTTAGTTATTACATTAAATGTGAAAGACCAGTTTTTAAAGAGATTTTTTTCCAAATTAATAAACATTATAAATCACTCTATTCCGTGATGTGAAATTTATCTGTCTGAGGAGGATATATAAAACTTGGTTGGTCTTTCTTACAAGTTATATTTAATATGATCAAAATGTACTATTGCCATAGTTATCCCAAGAAAGAAAAATAAACAGTTAAATATATCTTAAATTTTAAGGATGATTTTGACACTTAGGGATTTGCTGGAATATCTTGCCTTCTTGTCTGACCAGAGTTTCTGACATAGAAGTACCAGACGACAGCTGTTCTTGGGTTCATACTCAGCCTACCCCAAACCAGACTTGCCCCAAAGGCTGAACTAAACAAGAATAACTCCAGTATACCATTTCTACTTTAAGTGGTGGTTGTTATTTTCCCCAAATTTAATATTATCTGTGGCCATTTCTACCTATTCATTGATAAAATATCTGACACAGTTTTTAAAGAAAGTTAAAAGGGAATTAAAATTTTATTTTCATTATGCAATCAGTATAATACTAGACCAGTTGTCACTGTTATTTTTAGATGGTTTCTTTCTTTTGTAAATGAAAATAGCCATTTTTTATATACATGAGTTAAATCACATTATAGTAGTTTGATCATATATACCTTTTGTAACTATTTAATAACTCACTAAAAATATAAATATTGTAAATAAATGAGAGCTCTAGCCCTTATAGGCCACCTAAATTCTCTAATGATAATAAATACATTTTTACTTGAAAAAGTTTTCAAGGTATGAAAAGTTAAATTTTTGTGTTTTTTACGATAAGGCCAGGAAATTCCAGAATACACTAGAAATTTAACAGGAAAAATCCAGCATACCATAATATATTATAGTGTAACTTTGTTCATAGGATTACATATATTCACATGCATAATATCTTGGAAGAGATGGAGTGTTTCAGTTGTTGCCGAGTATAAATAATTCTTCTTGTTGCTATTTTTGTCCTTTTTATTTTCAATATAAGACTACTAATTTAAGAAAGTGGTCAAATTGTAGCTTGGTGGAAAGAATACAAGAGAGAAAACACAGAAAAAAATAATCACAGTAATTTAAAAGTGATTGAGTATGTTTGACCATAATCATTATTTTAGATTAACTGAGGCAACTTAAATACAATGAATACCATTTTAAATTAAGAAACAATACCCTACGGGGCATGGAACAGCACAAAGGCTGACTGTCTATGAACCTCTGAGTTAAAGAGCTCTCTATCTTCACCTTTGTAAGTGATTGATGTTTCAGGGTGAATTAGACAAGATTGTTGGTTATTTATTATTGTGAAGATTCTTCCTTAAAGAATCAACTATTATTTTCTATTACTAAGAGCAGACTAGACAAATTGCTGATTGAATAATTATAATTGCTCAGAATATTATTCTGTATAAATTTTATAATTTTTTCAGTACAAAACACATATCTTTTTTATTACCTTTTTTGGTGATAATTAAGTCTTTTTCAAAAGGGATTGAATTAAAATCAAATGAAAATTGACTCACTAGAATTGATTATTCTCTCAGTTTAGCAATACTTTCAAAGAGTGACCAAAGGACTTAGAGGCATTTTTTTTTTTAGTGAAAAAAATTTCTTGTGTAATATCATAAATATCAGTATATATCTGAAATAACATATTTACTTTAAGCTTTATAGTTAAGGAAAAAAATGACCTATTATAGGTATTATAGGTATAACTTTAGACCTATTACAGATATCAACTAATATATTACAAGTTTGTTAATAAGATGACTAAAATTGATTCATATTGAATATCATAAGAATTATCTATATTGATTATCACTGAAACTTTATACTTAATAAAATAAAATAACATTTTTTGGGAATTTGTAAAATAAAATTTAATGGAAAATGTTATTTTTCATATTATTTTCTCAGAAATAAACAGGTGTGGTTTATGTTTCCTGGTTAAGTCTCTCTCTAGTCTTTTTTGGGAGTATGGAGGAAACCCTGGGAATTTTATAGTTCCAGTGTGATATTTTTCTTAAATATCATATGACCTTTATACATTTACCTGATAAATAATAGTTCATATAAAAATGTTTATGAAAACAAATCAGATGAATCCTTTCTCTTTTAATATCAGTTCAATGTTCAATAAATATTTATTGACCCTTTACTTGATGGTAGGCACTGTTTTTGGAAAACATCTGTTGAATGGAGACTAAATATTGAATTATTTGTATTTTGGTTTATCTTTTCTCTTTTATTAACTCAGTCTTTAGGTTATGGTTCAAAAAAAGTAAATATTATCCTAACAAAATAAATTTGTAACCTCCATGGTTCTAATGTGTTAATGGCAGCCACCTAAATCTAAAATTTATGTATTTATCCTCCAAAAACCTATGTATCACACAGAAAAATACCTTTTCAACTCATCCCTATGGCATAACTAGAAATCATAAAATGCTAAGTTAACTTTAAGTAGGATATCAGCTAAAGAGCAGATACTGCGTGCATAAGAGAGAGGCCAGAATGTTGATGGAACACTGAACAACAACAACAAAAAAAAACAGGTTGATGGAACACTGAAAAAAAAAAAAGCAAACACTAAAGAGAAAATCTTACTTTGAATAGTCAAATACTAATAAGAGGACTTAGACCTTGTGTGTTAGTACACTGGGAACCAAAAAGAATTGGTGAAAAGTCAATTGGATCAGGGAAACAGTCAAACTTTAAAGAGATATTTTAGACCTCCATCAACCTTCGTTCACAAAGTTTTTTTTTTTCTAGATAGCAACCAATGTAAAACTCTTGCAAGCACCTGCTCAGATGTGTCGTGAGTTAAACTATTGATGTAATATTTATGTAGAAGGAAATATTAATTGTTGTGCATTAAGAATAGTAAATTGGTAGCTGAGTTACTTTAAGAGTCACTAATGGAAGTTTTTAATGATCGAGCTGCTTGTACTATAGAAGAAATTACCCTTTGACATTTCTCAATGTCTGAAAAGCCATGTCTTTTTCTCTTTTCTAATTACTCAGTAAAAAATATATTTGCGAATAATCAAAGCTCTGGATTATTTAAATTGTATTCTCTCTGAACTGTAGGCTAATATGCTAATTTTTCTTGCTTTTGTAAAGCTCTTTTAATTTTATATGTGAGAACAGTCATGTACACATTTAGAAAGCAATTTTTTTTAAAAGCTAATGAATTCACAATTCTCTACCTGCATTCACTTGCAAATATTTTTTTTATTTTAAAGACTTATATTATAGTTACCAGCATCCAACTTTGCTTACAACAAAAGTAAATAAAAAATGTTTGCCTATTTTCCATTGAGCATGATAAGTCAATATTTGAAGCATGACTAGCAACACCCACACCTTCTTGCTTTCAAGTGAAAGCTTTTTAATTTGTGATTCTATAAGACTTATTAAGATTTGTGCAAAACTGTTAGCTGCTTGCAAGATGACTAAAGAAAGACAAAAGCATATTTTTTCAGCTTAAAATTTACCTTCAATGAGAAATCTATACCTATTCTCACCTGTATGGTTATTTTTAAAGATTATCAAAGAAAATAATTGCTATATATTTGGATTTCAAGCAAGAAAGCTCTAAAATTTATCGTAATATCGATGTGATCTTTTGCAAATTCAGTTTTACTAGGTCAGCTGATTCTGTTCTTTAGATTGCTAATGTTAGAAATATGAGCTTATCTTTCATATAAATAAGATTCTCCTCAGACCAAAAGATTCAATTCCAATTTTTTTGGATAAAAGAAAAATAGTCTGGATTCCCTTTGCAACTTGAAAATTACATTTAAAGTAAAGTCTAAATAGCAATATGATATTCAGGCAATCGAATAGCAGCTGCTATTGCTCTTGACAAGCATAATTTGCTTTTATGATTCAGAAATTAACACTGGAACAATAGGGCAGCAGGGGAAAATGTATCTGTTACAAAAAACTCTTTGCAAATATGTTTTTTTTTTTAAATCCTGACTTCTGATGGACCAACAACAAAACTAATTACATATCTGTGTAATGTTAAGTTTTCTAATTTTAAGAAAATTTTATGGAGTATATTACTCATTGCATGTAATATCATGGCAGGAAAAATGTTTCTGAAAAATAAACATTAATAATAAACACAGATATGCTTTTCACTCAGTGTATACTTTAAAATAAAACTAAGCAACATTTACATTAGAACTGCCATTGCCTTTCAACCAAAGACCACTGGAAACATACCTTGAATATATGTCTTAGTAAAGCGGTGGTAGGAGGACTTATAGGACTGGAGCTTAGGTTTAGGGAAGGGTATAGGTCAAAAGTGAGGCTTTGCCCTGGAGTGGATGCTTTCAGGAAGCAGCAGTGAAAATTCTATTCTAGAAGTTGAGAGAAATAGAATGAGGCTTATGGTGTAACTGGCAAAGAGGCAGAAGTTATTCATATTAGTTAGAACAGGGATCTCTTTATTCAATTTTATGGCTTGGATAGTGTTCAGGCTTTTGTTTGTATTCAGATAATTTTGCACGTTGATCATGTGTTTGCCTTGATTCATCATAATATGGTAGTTTTCCTTGTGAAATTATTAATGATAAACAAGAAAACACTGAAGCCATTCAATGCCAGACAGAATATTTCTGATAACATCTGCTTTTTTCTTTATCAGAAAAAAACTTGCTTCATTGAGAAGGCTCATGAATTCTCTAAGTGATATGTTTTGTCAATTAAAGATGTCAAAATCATCACTTAATATCTTTCGATTATCTGGTATGCTTTTCAAACTCTTTTGTAATAATTGTATTTATTTGCATGATTTATATAGTATAAACATTTGCAAAAATTAATTACAAAATAAAGAAGCATGTGCATGGTATAATTTCAAGGGATAATTTCCATACAATAAACTGTATTTAAATGTATTATTCTATAAGTTTTGACATATGTATATACCTATAAAATTATCTTCACAAATATGATAACATACCCATCATAAGTACAATTAAAAAATTTAACTATTTTTATAACAAAAAAGTATTCAGCTGATAAATATTACTATATAAATTTTACTTCTATCTTTTATTTATATCAGTTTTGGGGTTTAATTTTTCCCCAGCAAGATGGACTGGCAGAAATATAACCCTGAGTATGAAAATCACTGGAGACAGAAGTCAGCCCTATAAGCTGATAGTAGAAATTCAGCCAGACAGCCAGAAGCTGGTATTTCTCTTAAGATGAGAAAAAAAAAAAATCAGTTTATCTTCTTAGTTGTAAGAGTCAGAAAAAGTATTTGACTGATTTAAGCAAAATAGGATTTTGGATAGTTCACAGAATCACCTGGAATACTAGAAAATCAGGGTCAAATATTGGTTGGAACCAGGGAGGCTGAACAGTGGCCAAGTCCACTGAAAAATATTGTACCAAAAAAAAAAAAAATGTGAGCCTGGTGAGAACATGATGCCACTGCTGCTGGGGCCTGAGTAGTGCTGAGCATACTTGTCCTGCTACTATCTTTGCCCATGGATACCTCACTGAAAATCTGAAATGCTGATCCTAGGTATTCACTGTTGCTACCAACTAAGCCAGCACCACTATCACCTTGCTTCTTTCCTTCAAGGGAGGCACAAGAGAAATTATAAATAGGCAGCAGGTTAGGGACAGAAAATAATGAATGGTAATTTTCCACTAGAGTCTAAAATGAAGTAATTTACAAATTAACTAGAAACAGCCATTTTAGAAGGGAAAGCAAAATGCAGTCTACTTTTAGTCTGGAATTTCTTGGCAAATCCCCAGGATTTTAGTCTTTGTAAGAAGACAAAAAGCCCCAGTAATGCACATTTACAAACCTAATGGTACCACCCAAAGTAGTTGCTAGATGGAATGTTTGATGCCTGATAGTCAGCAGTCAGCAATCTACTCAGGTAAGTAGATAATAGACCAAGGTCTAAACAGGGCTTGTGGCTCATCCTATTGCCTGTGCCAACTCAGCAGAAAACCAGATTTCCATCCCTTTGGCACAGTGATATGTTTTCTACCCATCTACCCTTCACTTTCAGCTCACAAAGATCCTTTGTATTCCATGTGTCCTGAACAATACATTTCCATCATCAACTTCAATTCTCCATTGCTTCAGAGCCTTTTATCAAAACTGGGAAAAGTCTGCATCTCAGAAATAATGGCACATGGATCTATATTAAGGCTTCAAAAAGGCTTCAGAAAGGAGTTTAATTATGAAATGTCCCACTCCATCATGCCTTAATGTGCTATTTTGTCTCTTCTTCTGAATTTTCTAGCAAATTTGAGCAATGCTGAATATGTGTAGGTGAGATCAAGATTGGGCCCAGCTATGAGCACTGGAGAGAGCAAAGTAGGATTAAAAGTGTGTCAAAAGGAGCAAAGCATACCATATTCTAAAGTCACCATCAATTAAAACCAGCAACTTCTACTGGGTCTGTTGATAACCAGAATTGACACCAAATCACTACCCCAAACTTGTAAGGAGTTCAGTGTTTGTGGACAAAATAGTTTTTTTTCTCTTTTACAAGCAGCCAGGGAGAGACTATTCTCCTTCTCCTCTTTAAAGAGAAGTTGGAAAGAAACTTGAAGAAAAAAAAAAAAAAACACTCATAGATATCTAGAGTTTCTTTAAGAGGGAAGGGCAAGAACTTCACTCCCTTATATGAATGTCTGCTTAGGCAGTAGAGTTGCTAAATTCTCTTTGCTTACATCTAGCACAGGGGAAAAGAGAACTGGAATTAGCTCGCTTCATGGGGAAATGCCAGATGGAGAGTCAGGACTATACTCTTATATTTCAGCTCTCAGGGATTATGGAATGTGAGACCATAATATCTCCATGGAGGGTAGAAGAAATCAAGTGCCAAGACTATACTGCATGACAAACAAGGAGACACATGTATCAAGAGGTGTTGTAATGTCACTACTTGGAGTTCAGTAGGGAGAAGTAGCCAGTCTCCTCAGGACTCCTAGGAGATTTGCATGGAAAAAGCTTCTCATCAGTGGAGGAAATTGAAACTATCTACATTTCATGAACAATCAAAATGAACTACAAAAGCAGTTAAAGTCAACCAAGAAGAAGATGTTTGTAATTTTCTCTCTCTGTCTCCAGAAACCAAATATCAGAGAAACTAGTCCCAAAGAGACAACACAATCTGGGACAGTGGATAAGGAGCATGAGGTGGTTTACAGAAAGCTGTGTATCTGAGCATAGTTGATATTTTTAAAGATTGTAAAGAACAAGGTAACATCTGCAGAGCTAGAGTTGAGACCACTTGGGCAGGTCACATTAGTAAATGCAGGGAGAGTCTGTAATGAGCTCAATGCCTGACTGCACATGTTGGACCCCTAGCACAGCATATATGCTGCCTGGTAATTGGCAATCTTTAGAAACTCTATCGTCCTCTCTTGTTTTCCTCCACAAGACCTGTTAATTAGTGATTCTCTATTTTCTGAAATTTTCTATTATTTTTCTAACCTTTTTTTGTGGGTTATAGACCCCTTTGCAAATATGAATATTGTTTTAAAACTTATGTGCAGATAAAGGCTCCTGCACACAAATACATTTTTAGCTACAATTTATGAATAGTTCACAGACTCATTGAGGAACACTGTAGGATATTTATAAATTCTCAGAACCCAGCTCATAAAGATATAAGGTCTGTTTCTTTTCTTGGCTGCTCTGAATGCACACTGTATTTTCTGTCCCTGAGAGGAAAAAGAGGAAGATGATTGACCTGTTTTTTGATATCAGTTTCTTCACAAATGCTGTCCTTTTATTTAGAATACTTTGCTCGTCTCGCCATGCTTAAGGACCTTCTACTCATTCCTCAGGATTCTTTTCAGAGCCTGTACTGTCAAAAGCCTTCCAAGATCATCTCTGGGATAGATTAACTCTTCTTATTTTCTCTCCAAGAAACCTAGGCAGACATTTGTTAGGGTACCTTTAATAATGTAAATGTAAAATACCTAGACTGTGTGGTTAGGATCCTGTGTTGTATATCTGTGTCTTCTGGAGCCAGCATGATCTGGCACAGGTTTAAAAAATCCCTATTATTAAATCCCATTTGTGTTTCTTTGTTGTTGTTATTTCTATATTACTTTTATCTTTTATAATAAAAAGAATCCAAACCAAAAGATTATTGTCAAACTGAATATTTTTATATCTCAGGTAAATAATAAGTCTTTAGGATTCAGAAGAAAAGATCTAAGTAGGAAAAATAAAATAATAGAAGGAAAATGAGAAAAATAGTGATAAACATAGTCTTTAGTAAATCTGGACTATATTTGAATGAGACATCAATAATAGTTCATCAATTTGACCTTCATGCAGAAAAGTTAAGTACGTGAGAAATTAGGGAAATGAATTATCTTAAAAATATATATGAAATGGAATAACTGCCACTGTGTTGTCAGTAATTTGTTAACTGGTGCATTCATTAGGATCCTAGTTTAAGTAATGAACACTAAGAAGTCTTAAGAAGAGCATTCATTTAATGGACACTGAAGTATTAAGAGATTTGCAGCTTGGCCTCAGAAACAAACCCAAACCAGGAACCTATTAGAATTATACTCTATTATCTTTATTTTCTCTGTATGTCCTCCCTTCCTGTTCTCTCTGGGGAATAATATCTTCTGTCTCTTTCTCCTTTGTTCTTAATTTCATATCCTCACAAAGGGAATTCTAGTTGATCCAACTCATAACTGATGGCCAAACTGATACCATGGCATGGAATCACAATTTATGAATATACTCTGGAAATTTAAGGAGCTTGACACTTTCATAAGAAGAAAGAGTGAATTCAACACAACTGGTGTCCACTAGGATTGCATAAGAACAGTCTATTATGAAAACTACAGACTATGGGACTACATTGTCAGAGGTTTATTTTCAAGTCTTTTCTATACATTATCTTTGTTGACTCTTACCTCTTCTCCCACTTTGCAGCTTTCTTCTCTTATTGGTCTAGTCATAGATATAAAGATTCACAAAGATTTTTATTTTATTTGTGTGTTTTTTCTGGTTTAATGCTAAGATGTAAGCTAAGAGTCAGCACGCTGAGATGACATGCAAAACCACTGTGACAGCTACCACAGAGGAAGACAAAGCTCCTTATTCCTAGATGTAACAGATATTAATAATCTCATTTTTATAGAACTCATTTCCCAAAAGCTTAACACTGTATTTTACATTTTAGAATTTCTCTATGAAATAAGGGATATCTTATTAAGTTGATATCATTTATAATAAGGCTTTTTTAAAAAGATGATTTTCTTCATTTTAAATTGAATTTTCTTCTTAATCCCAAACTCAACCTCTTGTTATATTCTCCCATTTAGGACCATGAGTCTGGAACATTTAATGAGTACATAATCCACATAAGAGCCTAAACTGGAGACTTTTTTCCTCCCCTCCTTTTACAAGGTTAGATCCTGATTTAGTTGACCTGGTTCCTTTCTTTCACATAACTTTGCTGTTCATTATACTGATACAATTTGCCACTAAACTCAATCTTCACAAACTGTTTTTTCAAGCCCTGGCAATTCTCACTGGTCAAATCATAAACACCAGAAAATAGGAGTTTAAAATAGGAATGCTGACAAGCCCTTAACTATAGCACATTGAATGATGCTACCATAATGCACTATATTAGCTGTACTCCTTAGAGCTTATTGCCAATGGTGAGTCTATAAATTCCTGAATTAAAACTCAACTACTCACAGCTTACACTTTTAAATTAAATTTCATACTTCATGCCCTCCTTAGAGAAATCTGAACTATAGCAGCTGGTATACATAGGCAAATAAAAACAGGATAAACTAAACTACTTATATATGGTCTGAAATATATCTCTGTTATGTTACTACTATAGAAAATGGTGTGTTCAGCTTATCAAATATGTATTTAGAGACTTCATATTAGATAGTCGTGACCATTCCTAATAAACAAAAAACAGTGAGAGGACTGCTGAACCATGTCCTCTGAAGGACTAGATGATTTATAAATTTTAGAAAGTATCTGTTTATTTTTAAATAATTTTTAAAATACTTTTAATATATTCTGATATTCTCTACTGCTTAAGATGTAAAATAATGAAGACAGCTTTTCCACTTTATATTTAAATTGGTAGCAATTTTCTTCTATAAATGTATCAAAATCAATTTAGTTTTAGAATCCATGCAACTGGTTGCTAGAACAGAGTCATTTAGAGACTGAGACTTTAATTTAGTTACTCTTGACATGTTGTTAATAAGTAAACTTTGTCTAATCAAAGAAAGTTCACATTATTGTGCAGGGACTCTGAATGTGATGATCTGAAAGTATGAACAGCATTATAAATGGGTTCTTTAAGTTAGATTTATTTTTTTCAATTTTCCTATGTTTTACAACTTCAACCAGAATTTCATCTTGAAACTCATCTACTATAGACTTCAGAAAAATTAAGAATGAATTGCATGGGAAAATATTCACTAACTTATTTCTACAAATCTCAGAGACACATACTTTTTTTGCTTTCATCTGTTGTCTTTAGTGAGTAGTCAAAAATCAAAACATTTATGTTGAACACATCCAGATGCATAGATAAAAGCACAATGTTTGATTATTTGGAGTAAAGGATTTAAATATTTTATGATCAGAAGATCTTAGGAAAATAAAAATCAAAAATCACTCGCTATGCAAGCTTTTTTCAAATTAATAAAGGGATAAAGTGTTTTTAACTTGTCCTATTTACTTTCAAGTATAATAGTCTTTCAAGTAAGTCTTTCAAATGAAAACATTTTCAAATAAAAACACTTTCAAATAGAAACTAAACATAAATGGGAATAAAACCAATCGAGTAGGAAATCACCAAATCAGATGACTATTTTTTTCTTTGTCTTATCTGGCACTTATTTAACATAATTTTTATTAAGTATGTTTTGATAATCTTTTTTGAATCAGAGTAATGTTTATGTAGGAGCAGATGTTCAAATGAATATATATTATAGAAGCAACATTTTTGGCCAGTATGCACCAATAAGATCTTAAGTTCATTCACAAACATTAAATCTATGGAAACTTGAAGCCAAAATGCCATCATCAAGGGTGTCCTCTGGAGGACAAAAATGCTATTAGGCAAGACATTTCTCTTGAACTATTTATTCATTGAATTTATAAATGGGGAAGTTGTAGAGGCAGTATTAGATGTAAAGTTATTGAAAGACTAACCGTGTGTAGAATAATAAGTTCAATGGCTTAAAATTCTGAGAGTTTTCTTTTGCAATTTAGGCTTCTGTCTTCCAGGTTAGAAATAATATGATTAAGCCAAATCTTAAGTAGAGAGATGAATTGAAAACATTATCACCCAAACCAATTTGTTTATCATTTCACTTTCTCAGTGAAGCTAAAGATACATAACACAATGCTAGTCTATATTCCTATTTATCTTTTTATACATTTTTATGAAGACAATGGACGTATTGTGACAGTTTTGGAATCTATGTCTATATAGGTTTTAGACTAAGAAACACTTTTCAATTTAACTATAGCCTCAGTTGCAGGAAATCTCTGGAATTTTATGTTTGTGAATTTTCTTCTGTGGCTATTAACTAACTGCTCAGCATCCTTTGGAAGGCTGAATACTGAAAACAGTTTGGATCTCCTGCTCTTATATTTCTTTGATGCAGAGGGAGCAAGATAAAAGGATATAATTTGAGCTCTGCTGTCTTCTTAGTAGCCTGCTTTGATGAATCTGTTATCTTCTCTGTGAAGTACTGATTATATCCCCAAAATGAAAGAAAAAAATTTTTATATGTAGACATTCCTTATATGTAGGCTCAGGCCTGTTTTGTTTTCTTTATTTATTTTCTTCCTAATCCAGTCCATCAGTTCCTCTAGTCCAGAGGTCAAAAACCTCTTTCTGTATAGGGCCCAAAACAAAGATTTTTGTTTTTCCATAACCAAAATCAAAGATTTTATAAATTTCCTGATCCATATGATCTCTGTCTTACCTACTCAACTCTGCCATTGTAACATGACAATAGCCTTTAACAATACTTTTAAAGGAATGGATGTAGCTGTGTTCCAATAAAATATTATTTACAAAAATGGGTGACAGACTGTTGCAACTGGCTGATCCCTGTTCTAGTTCATAGCTTTAATAAGCATTTCTTCAACATGTACCAGTAGCCCTGACTTCTTCCTCACCCCTAGACCCACATTTCAGTCCCAATAAACATCAAACTTGAATGTGTTATTACAATGTATGCCCTATATGTTATCTCATTTGATCCTAACCCTGAGTTAGCATTTATTATTCTCTTTTATAGAGACCCTAAGCACTTGCCCAATCCTGTAGTGGGAAAGTGCAGAAATTTATTTGAACACAGATTTATGTAACCCCAAATCTCATGCTTTTATCACTTCACTAAGTGACCTCTTGTATACAGAATGAAGTTTAAGTTCCTTAACCTAGCATTCTCTTCATTTCACAATCAGTTTAGGACTCAAATTCTTTGTGTTAAACCTGGAGTGGCACTTGATTGGTCTACAAAAATAGCGTATTCAACCAAAAGTAACTTAAATAATTCAAATGTGGCAGGATACAAATACAACTCCACAAATATTCAGAGTATGATTTATTTGACAGAAAAAGAAATAATGGTGGTTAAAAAAGAAAATCAGGGTCATGGCATGTTCAAGTTTTCCCATGAAAACTGCTTCTTTCAACCACCGCACCCCCCACCCCAAAACACACACAAAAATCTTTCCAGGCTGGGCCATGCAACAGAAGCATCACCAGGGAAACACCTTCAAAACTTCCTTCTGATTTTTACCAACTAAAAACACATTAATGCAAATTATGCTATATGTTTGGGACAACATATATACTGATCCTTCTTGGTGCAGGTACTATAGGTCTTTATATATAACATTTTCACTACTGTGGCTGCACACCTACACCATACTACTGCTTCCTATCAGCTTCTGCAACTCTTGAGTTCATGAAAACATCTTCCAACCTTAAGACTTTGCTCTATTATCTTCACATCACTCTTTCTACTTTTTGTTATAAAATCACCTTACCTTTTATGAGTCCAAAGAGAACTCACTTTAGAATTTTTGAAAGAAGGCAAAAATTTGTGTGATGCCTCTCAGGGAACAGTATAAGGGGAAAGTTTGCAACCATTCTTGTCAGTGATATTCAGCCAGGTTTCTTTGACTCGGCACATTTTCTTATTTTTCCCATATATCTCTATGTGGGAGAAGCCACACATGATTATCGCTATCACACAAATACGATATGTCCTTGTAGGCTTTCATAGGTCCCTACTCATCCTGGGATGATTTTTATCATCTGTTCTACTCATCATCTCTAAGAATGGAAACACTCTACTCTTATTAAAATGTAAGTTCCATGAAGGTCTTTATCTCTCATATTTACTCCTCTGTCTGCAGTGCCAAAGTCAGTGTCTGGCATATAGCATGTGCATAATTGTAATTCAATAAAAATGCAGGAAAAGAATTTCAAATAAATGAAAAATCATTATAAATATTAAGTATTAACTATGTTCCAGGACATTTTCAAAACACTTTATATGTAATAAATCATTTAATCCTCTCCATGATTATACAAGGTAGGAATGATCACCCCTATATTATATAAAAATATATAAAATGGTCACTTAATTTGAAAACAGCATCTATAAGGTAGAGATAGGATTTGAAGCCTACAGCCTATACCATATCCTCATTAAGACATCTCTGATTCCATAAACATGACTCATTACTTTTATAACTTTATTCCCAAGGTGTTTTTTCTCTCTACAATTATAACACCAATTTTACTTTTGATAAAGTTATAACTCAAGATTTCTAGTTGCAAATATTAACAAGCCCTACCATGGTTAATATAAGGTAAAAAGAAATTATTAAAAAGATGGCAGTATTTCATCTGCTGTCTTTTAGAATCAGCGCAAAAGCCCAAAGTCCAGACTTGGAAAACTGGAAAGTTTGTTGATAGGAGCAAGAACTGCAGCCAACATTATTCAAAAGGAGTAATGGATAGGCTTCCATGCTCTTCCTGCTGATACCTCCACAATGGCTGGTACTGAAGATGAACACACCACTGTCACGGCACCAGATGATGCTTCTACTCTTTATTTAAGAATGAATTCTAAGCTCTGGCATGCTTCTTGTTATCACTTGCCCCAGATTCAAAGTCCTGGGCAATAGTAGCCAAGCGTTTTAGCTTATGCTCATGCTCTGGCTCCAAAAAAGCTAGGGGAGTGTACAAGGATCAGGAGCTTACCTAGCTGTGTTAGAAGACTCCTCAAATAGGTAGAGTGTTTGGAGGCAAGCTATAAAGGCGACAAATAACCATGGTAAGGACATGTATTTAACTAAATTTCGTCTCTCTGAGGGCAAGTATCAGAGATTTTCAAGCCTATATCCTGTGAAACAGTGAGCCTACTTCTTTTTTTCCTCCCCATTTTTACAACTATTTACTTTCTTCCCCATCTGGGAATGTCACTGTCCTTCATAGATTAACTATGGAGAAGAACATAAACCTGTCCTTTTCAGCTACCAAATTATCTCCAAGTTCTTTCCTGTTTTAGTATTTTGAGATCTTCAATCTGAAGAACTGGTAGAAAATATACAGTGGATCAAGAAGTCATATAAAGTTCATGTCGGTGTAATTTCCAATCTATTGTACCTGATTTCCTCATCAGGTTGTATCCAGAAGCCTGATTACATGATGCAAGAAAATAATTAAATGTCTTGTGCTTTAACGAAGAATATATTCCCAGTTCTAAATCTAGCATGATCATCAGCCCCCACCAGTAGCCACTTCCCACTTTTCTAGGTCTTGTATTCTTTTCTGTCACCTCATCAACTTGAATTACAAAAAAAAAAAAAAGGAGAAAGATTCAATCCATTAGATTTATTTCTACATTTCAGGATACTTTGCATTAAATATTCAGTTATCTCACTTATGTCTCTTTGAGACTTCTCTACTAGCTCCTGGAGTCAAAGATCCATTCCCTCTGTCCACACCTCATTGAGAAGACTGTCTTCAAATCTGGGCTCCCTCTGCTTCATTTCTTCCATCGGTCTGCTGTAGTCTCCATCACACTCTTGGGAAAACATTTGGCTTTAAACTCTGGAAGTTATACATTGCTCCTGTATACTTTTTTGCTTATGTCCTTTATATTTAATTGTCACATACTGTTAACTTTAAGCAGATATTGGTGTTTCTATGTCTAAGGCTTTTGATCTTCCAGTACTAATGGCTGTGTAGCCTCTCAAATGAAGGGTTGCTCTATCTTCCCCTGAGCAAAGTTTCTAGATAGTATATTTTTAATTCAGAGATTCTCATTTCCTATACAGTTTCCAACTTCTGTTAAAATTATTTTAGTTCACAGTCAATTTGCAAGGCTAAAATAATTAACACACCTGAGAGGAAGAGCCCTCCCTAGTTTAATCATTAGCTTGATCTATATCCCAGGGTTCTCTGAAGTGGCTCTCATTCAGATCTCTCATTTACTTGCTATCACCCATGATTCAATTTTAGGGTTTTTTTAGTCACTATTTTAGACAGGCAAAATAAAACGATATAAAGGTCCATATAGATGCTTTCACCAACAGGAGAAAAAAGGTCAATTCAAGAAAATCTTTCTTCTCACCTAGCACTTTGCTGTTCCAAAGTATGTACTCAGTAAATATTTAATTAGAATGGAAACAGTATGATGGGGTTTCCTGTTTACTTACATAGTAAACTGGGAAAACAGGTTTTTAAAAAAAATTAAATTAGTTTCAAGTATACAGTATATTGGTTAGACATCTATATAGTTCATAAAATGATCCCTCCAATTTCATATGCCATGATCCCCAGCCCTGTGACCAACCATCAACTACTAATTTGTACTTCTTTAATCCTCCACAGCATCTCCCAGCCTCCCCAACCCCCGCCCCTCTGTCTGACATCAAATTATCCACTATATCTGTGAGTCTGTTTTTGATTAATTTGTTCTTTTTATTCTTTAGATTCCGCATATAAATGGTATTTATCTTTGTCTCACTTATTTCACTCAGCATAATAACCTCTAGGTCCATCCATGTCACTGCAAATAGTAGGATTTCATTTTTTTAATGGCTGAGTAATATTCCATTGTATATATGAACCATAATTTCTTTATCCAATCATCTGTAGATGGGCATTTAGGTTGCTTCCATATCTTGGCTATTGTAAATTGTGCTGCCATGAATATTGGGGTACATAGATTTTTATGAATTGTTGTTCTGGTTTTCTTTGGATAAATACCCAGAAGTGCAATTGCTGGGTCAAAAGGTATATACATTTTTAATTTTTTGAGAAATCACCATACTATTTTGTATAGTGGCTGTACCAATTTGCAATCCCACCAACAATGTACACGGGTTCCCTTTTCTCTGCATCCTCACCAACACTTGTTTTTTTGTTTTTTGTTTTTTTTGGTTTATTGATGATAGCCATTCTGATATGTGTGAGGTGATATCTCATTGTGATTTTAATTTGCATTTCTCTGTTGGTTAGTGACATTGAGCATCTTTTCACATGTCTATTAGCCGTCTCTATTTCCTCTTTGAAGAAGTATCTGTTCAGGTCTTCTTCCCATTTTTTAATTAGGTTTTTTGTTGTTGTTGTTGAGTTCTATAAGTTCTTTATAAATTTTGGATATTAACCCCTTATCAGATATATCATTAGCGAATATCTTTTCCCAGTCAATTGTCTTTTTGTTTTGTTGATGGTTTCCTTCACTGTACAAAAAATTTTTAGTTTGATGTAGTCCCATTTGTTTATTTTTTCTTTCATTTCCCTTGCCCAAGGAGATATGTCTGAAAGAAATTCCTTTAGTAATATCAGAGAGTTTACTGCCTATGTTTTCTTCTGGAAGTTTTATGGTTTCAGGTCTTACATTTAAGTCTTTAATTTATTTAATTAAATAATTTTGATTATTTAATTTTTTGATTATTTAATTTTGAGTCTATACTTGTATACGGTATAAGAAGGTGGTCCAGCTTCTTTTTTTTTCTTTTTCTTTTTTGCATGTGACAGTCCAATTTATCCAACAATATTTATTGAAGAGACTGTCTTTACTCCATTGAACATTCTTACTTCGTTTGTCATATATTAAGTGAGCATATAGACGTGGAATTATTTCTAGACTCTTTATTCTGTTCCATTGATCAATGTATCTGTTTTTATTATAGTACCATGCCATTTTGATTACTGTAGTCTTGTAGTATAGTTTGATATCAGGTAGTGTGATACCTCCAATTTTGTTCTTCTTTCTCAAGATTGTCATGGCTATTCAGGGTTTATTAGGCTCCATATAAATTTTAGGATTATTTGTTCTAGCTTTCTGAAAAATGCCATTGGTATTTTGAGAGGGATTGTATTGAATCTATAGATTGTTTCGGGTAGTATGGCCATTTTAACAATGTTGATTCTGTCTACCCACAAACATGATATATGCTTTCATTTGTTTGTATCTTCTTCAATTTCTTTTTTCAATGACATACTTTTAAAAACAGGTTTTTTACCTTCTTGGTTAATTTGATTCCCAGGTGCTGTATAGTTTTTGATGCAATTGTAAATGGGATGTTTTCTTAATCTCTCTTTCTAAAAGTTCATCATTGGTTTATAAAAAGGAAAACAGTTTTATATTAGAATGATTCTTGCCCAATCTTAGATGCTACTGGTCTAAAAATATTTAAAGAATAATAGCTGGCTTTGATGATTGAAAAAAAATTTTTTATTTCCTAGATAGATAATAGCATCACACATTTTAATTAGAAGAATGGACACACATGTTTCCTTTCTTTAAATTTTAATTATATTAACATTACTATTCTCAGTTGGAAATTGTGTTTGTTTGTACAACTGAATGAACGCTTTATGAAAGTTTTTCTCAGGATGACGCTGCAAGACAAATATGATACCTCCATCTCCCCCCAAACTCAGATCAACCTCTAGAATAAAATAGATTTAGAAGTGTTTTTCTCTCATTATTTTCATGTTGTTAATTCTTTATTATGCTTTCGGTTAAAACAGATAAAGAGCCACCTTGAAGTTTAACAAAATGAAGATACATTTAACTGGAATCAACAACACCCATGTTGTTTCATAATTACATTATGGATTTATTTTTCAATAAGTTTCTCCACCAACACATCTAGCATAAATGTAAATTCTCCATAGAGGACTTTACAGATGATTAGTGATGATATTAATATATAACTCAGCTGAGATACATTATGCTAAAACAGGAACCCAGTTCCAGAAGGTTAAAAATCTAATCAATAACTTGCTGAAAGAAAAGTTTTTAGAGAGAATCTGTAGTAATTTTATACAGAAATAAAGGAGGAAAATATTAAACAAGGCAGCTAAAATTAATATTTGATTGCTGCTCTGTGAAAGCATTAAACTGGCATTAGTGAAATGCTATACCATTGTGTAAATACTTGCTTTTGTTTCTCCAGATTAAGTCAACCCAGAGCAATACAGTTATCTGGTATATATAAATTGCATATACAACAATTAGGAAAATTCAAACCACAAAGTCAGAATTGGATAGACTTTTTGTATTTCCCTACTCAAAGCAATCCATCGTGACTCCATCAAGTGGGTTAAAAATCACGAATTAGTATAGCATAATTTCCAGGCTCAATACTTCTTCTTTTTCTTACTCCAGGTACAGTTCTCATTCAGTTTCACATATTTAGAATTTTAGAACCTCCCTCTTTAACAGAACATAAAGCATAAGGCTATGTACAGAAACCCAAGCAAATATTGTTTGCCTCTACTGTACCAGCCAATTGAAGGAAGAGTATGGAAACTGGAAAATTTTACATTTTCCCAACTTCTTTTTTTCTAGATAAATTTATAAATTCTGAAACAATTTAAATAGTAATACCATTTGCATGAAATATCACTTTCTATCTTTTCACTTTCATCCTGCATGTGTCCTTCAATCCAAAGTGAGTTAACACTTTTTCAGAGCATATATTATTGAAACGTTAGTAAAATATATCAAACCTTATTTTTATCGCAGGATATTAATTATAAATGTTAAAATTTCTGTTTATTAACACTTCTGTATTTATTCTTACCATAATGGCAGTTATTAATAATGACTCTAAGACTAACTCCATTTTTAATCAAAGAAAAGTCAAATTATTAGTGCTACTCATTTAAAGTTGTATTTTTAAACACATTCTAATCCTTTGGAAATTTATGATTTTATGCTGGCGAGATAGTCTAACTCTTTCTTGACTGGAATATTGCATTTTTATAAACTCAATTTCCTTAACTTTGGAGAGAAAAATGTTTTTGCTTTTACAACATTCTGCCTAATACAGCTATAGAAAGTATTGAATCTATAGTCTCAGTTTGTGTCTCACAGATTTATGGCACACTTACCTCATTGATGAGAAAATAAAACAAATGAAAGGCAGGCTCCATAACAGCTGGAGCTTGGGGTACTCATTTTCAGTTGAGAGCTGATAATTAGGCTGCATTTGTGCAAGCACATAACTAAAGGTAAGATGGATCTACCACAGAAAAACTATTCTGGAGCAATTTTATTTCTAATTATGAGTTCTGATATGATATAGTTATAATTAATCTATGGTAGAATATGATCTCCTGGGAAATAAGGGGACAAAAATAGTAAGATGACATTTTTAAGTTAGAAGTTAGGAATAATTCCTGTTTGAATTTTTTTTTTATAAATATGAAGGAATCATTTGGAAAAAGACAAAAATCTATAAGAAGAAAGTAACTATATTTTCTAAGATTCTGGCTGGGAGAGAGGGATGATATATGGTAATATACATGTAACTATAGATATAGATATGAAAGAAAATGTAATAGAGTCAGGGACAGAGGCAAAAATAGAGACCAAGGTGGAGATAGAGCAACTAACATTCTAAGATTTCTGAATATTTTTGTATACTCTGGCCTAAATTCTCCTAGTTAGTTATTACATGAAGATAGCTCAAATACTTTGGAAACATCATTAAATTTATCACTCACTAAATAATGAATTTAAATGTCATGAATTAATTCATTGCTTCAGAAAATGAAGTTGTTTCAAATATGAAGATTTTACACTTCAATAAAGCTGTCTCAGTCTATTTACCTTGATCCAAATTATACATATTTAATATCGTAGATGCTAAATAGAACCAACAGTCTAGCATCTTTAGATATTTTCCTAAATTCGTAATTTTTTTCCATGTGCATGTAATATAACCCCAAGAAAGCCAAATAAGTAGAATTAAAAATGCATACAATTGACTCTAATCTGACACATAGAATGGTTAACTTTAAGCCCAGGTGTCAGAATCACAGTATGGTTGGAATTTGGTTCCGAGTTCCCTAACAATAGAATTCTCCCCGCAGACAGTAAACATAGTATTGGCTCAGTTTCTTAAGAAATATATTTGGAATTTCACTTATTAAAGGAACTTGTTCAATGAATGCTTTCAAGTACCTCATATATATTTATTTTAGATTATTTTGTTCTCTTAAAGACAAGGTGATTGTAGTTGTTAGAGAAATATCCTACTGATCAATTTGTACACCAGAGACAGTTAAAATCTGAAATATCAACTGAACTCATTTGTGAGTGCATCAAGATGTATCAATATGCTTGAATAAATGTGATTCAGTTGTGTTCAAACAATTTACAAGAGCTTCCCAAAGCAGTATATCTCTAAAATAGTTTTTGTTGCCTGATTTGAAAACGGTCATTGCAACATTCCCCAAATTCTTGAGACTCTGAGAAGCACAGTTCCTGTGAGATGCTCTAGGAAAGAAAAAAGTTCAATATGCAAATATACTCTGCAAACTCTCCAGGCTCATTTCTCTTCTTGGAGAATCAAAACGTACATCAGAATATTAAACACTCTAAAAAAATTCCTGTTCAAGAAAAAGTTGTTTATAATTGTTAACTTTTGTTTAATTTAGCATTTCTTAAAAGCATATTTAACTATGGAACCAAGAAAATATTTTAAGTGTAATGTATTTTAATACTCAACAAAACTATCAGCAGAACACACTTTGAAAATGCTGTCTTATTGAAATGTATTGTTTTTACTACACATACTGTATTACTTAATTGTAACTGTTTAATGCTTAAATCAAAATTCACATCTTGTAATCTCAGATGCCAGTCGGTAACCTGGGGTCCATGAGCTTTATGGATTCAGTAAATTCTTGTAAATTATACCCAAAAATGTAGGTATATATTCACATTTTTCTAGAGAGAGAGAAAAAAATACCTTCATTAGACTAACAGTCTACAATCTAAATATTAGATATTCTTAAACTAGTGATGCGAGAAATCTATTTTAAAAGTGGGAACAAATTGTAAATACATTAATATTAAAATGCTTATGAGAAGAAAGTGATGTATACAATCAAGTCTATACCTTGAATAGGTGATATCATGAATAGAAAGTAGGTTTTACATCAATCATATTCATGTGTTATAGAAAACAAGTAGTAATTGCACCTGTTTCTCAGCTTCTGATGTCACCTCAGCTCATTTTCAAAAAACCCTGGCATCTTCATTGAACCACTCTTGTTTTCTTTCTGTGATTAATTTTCTTCCACCATGTTACACAGAGAAATTCCCTTGCTGTGTTTATCACTGCAATGGCCCTACAATAGCCTTCCTCCAGAATTGGACTACTCCTCCCACTTCATAAAATGGATGAAGATTATCCATGAAGAGGTCAATGAGAAGAGGTGTTTTTTATTGTGTAGGAAATATGAATATCTCTAGTGTTTTGCCCGTTCTTGTGGGTACTAATAAAAAATATTAAATGCCTAAAGAAAATAATAATCTAAAAATGAAAATTAGGATCTCTAAAGGGTTCTGCATTTAATTTGAAGAAATCCTCTTCAAAAGACAGAGACAAATTATCCATGGCATTTATTTGTTTTCTTTACAGCTTGATAGCAAAAGCCAGGCATTGTTATCATGTCTTACTTTTCCCTGATTAGACTGTAAAAGGGGAAAAGCCAGTCAATAGCATTACCTTTGATTTTATAGCTTTCAGCATGAAACACTTATTCTTTTATAGACATCAAGGGCATTTGTCAAAAAGTAACCTAATACCAAATTGCAACAAATGCTTAATGTTTTTGTGCTGAGAATTTAGTGAGCAATAAGTGAAACTTTAATTCTTGTCTATTTAGCAGTTCCTTCTTAGAGTTATCAGATATTCTTAGACATTCCAAGCATCTCATATATGACAGCATTGCCATTCTCCATGCAATAGCATTAGAAGAGAGTTGCGATTGATAAGCTTAATGATAATCAAGGTCTGTCAGTCTTTAGGAGATAAATATAGACAGTCACATTATCAAAGAACTCCAAGCATAGAAATTCTGATTTGGGGGCTACATTTAAGGTACAGTAAGTAAACCCAGCAGAGTTCATATGAACTAATAACGCTCTCTGTACTACAAACATTATCTGCCTATGTTCTGGTTTTAAATGTTAAAAGGACTGGGGAATTCCTGAAGAGTGAGAGGATTCTGTTCTACAATAATCTACAAACAAAACAGAGTTAACAGTGGTACAATTCCATGGACAATATTAAATGTATACTTATATACACATATGTATAGATACCTTTACCTACAGATACACACATATAATTTATACATATGTACATATAAATTACTAGTGCAATATGAGAATTACTATTTAGGAAGTACATGTATATGTATATGTGTATATAAAGGAAAATGTTCGAAAAATCAATTACACAAATATTGATCATTATGCTTCCAAATTCAAAAGAACTTTTGAGTATCACAGATATGTCATTTCTTCTGCTAAATGTTCACATCAAGGTAGGTATTAAAACATATTGATATTTCCAGGTTATCTTGCTCAGTCAATCCACCATCTACAAAAAAATTCCAAGACAGCGAATGGCTCATTCTCTTGATTCTTATATGAAACTGAGTTAGGGCTGGAAGAATTATATGAGCTTACTGTTCTGTTCTCCTGCTAATCAGGAGAACTGATTCCATCTAAAGTGGAGAGTAGCAGTACAATTGGGAGCCTACAAGGAGAGTGCAGTCTAAGAGAAAGTGTATCAATTGTTAACGAAATTCAATTCAATGCTGTTCCATCACAACATAGATTGAGTAGTATGGTGCCATAATTAAACAAGAGAGAGAGTAAAAAAATTTTAATAGCTTTATAAATCTTTCTTTAAAAACAGTTCCACATTGTAATTTAATTATTTAATTTAAGAAATAAAAAATTCCCAGAATGTCAGACACAACCACAATATAATGATGCTCCTATACAAACATATTTTAAAAGAAAAAAACAAACAACAAAAAAAAATATTGTTGGTTAATCATGTCACTGTGCCACCATTTTCTTTCATTAACATGTGTAATTAGAATTCTTTACAAACGTTGGATATCATAGGTCTTAAATCATATTAAGAGCCTAAATTGTTCTATTTAACCTGGAATCCTTTTGATCTGGAGATTTAGAAAAATGAAGTAAAATGAATGTGGAAAGTAAGCTAGGGCATGCACAATAGATCTGCTATCTCATATTCATGTCAGATTGTAAATCCTTTAAACTTTCTAATCTGCTAAAAAATGGAACTGGTAATATCTCTTACAGAAATGTGAATATTCAACTGCATTAAATTATTGAAAGCATTTTGCATAGATTTAATAACTAAGCATTAGTATTATGGGGTATTGACTAGTGATAGCAAGGAACACACTTTTCTTTTCCTGTTGTGACAGTTTGCAATGAATGTTGGGAGCCATTCTTGCTGAATGCCCTTCGAACAAAGTTAAAGTTGCCTGCAGGCTAGAAGTTTGCAGAGCAGGTGGGCTCTTTGCAGAAGGAGGAAGTTTGGCTTAAGAAAACAGGAACAAGGAAGTTTTGAGAGAACTTATGTAAATGTCAGCAATCCTTAGCATATCTGTCAGTTTTGTTTCTCATGCATTTCCAAGGGTATAAATATGCTGTGCTTAATAAACTGGGGGGGGGGGGTGCAGTATTTACTGTTAGCCCTCCCTTCTCTATCTTTGGTCTCTCTCTCTCTCTCTCTCTTTGTCTCTCTTTTTTTTTTCTTTTCTCAATCCTCACTCCCACTCTCGGGAACTGTTTGATCTTAGCTGGCAGGCTCCACTCCGCAAATGAACATCAAATCTTCATGACTTGAAGTGCATCAGAGAACTAGCAACTGTTTCAAAAATAGGTGTTATTTTTTTTTTCAATTATCTTGATTATACAAGAAAAAATGAGAATCCTGTTTTGTTTTCCCTTGAATATTTGGATAATTTTGGTCATACACACCTGTTTTTAAAGCCTTTTTAAAAATTACCTACAGTTTATTATTCAGTATAATACAATAATTTATCTTTTGCCCTTTATCTAATTAAGAGGATTGTAATGAGTGGACATGTTGGTTATGGTTAGGAGTCAAAATTGGTTGCCTCTTACTATAGTCAATAATATTCAAAAATAATTGTTTCCTCTTTCACATCTTCCTTAAGGTCATCAGAGTATTTCAGCAAAGCAATGGGTTTCACTCTAGAAATTATCAGCTGTGGTAATAAATGCCTACCTATGGTGTGCTCACAGAATGTTTAGTATAACTTAAATAGGACCAAGTCATTTTATGACATTGGGATTTCAAAGTGCAAAAGTTTTCACTGAATACTTACACAGAAATAAAATGTTTACTGAATAGCTGTGATTTGTTTCTGAGGGGTACTGAATTTATGGAAAGATGAAAGTTTAAATATAAGCCAACACAACCTAAACATTATTCTAGATATATCATTTGTATGACTCTTAGACAATTTCTTGGTCATCACGATTGAAATATATAAATTCCTAACATTTTCCCACTATTATTAATTGTGTTTTCTATTATATACAACCAAAGACATTTTTAATTGAGATATCTCCTAAGAAATGCAAGTCTCCCTGCAGTTTAACACCGAGTACCTTCAGTATTACTTTAATAATTGTTGAAATCTTTAATGTTACCAAAAAGAAAATAAAACTTGATTCAGCATAATTAACCTTTAGCAAAGACATATAACCCATATAATTATTTTTAAATAAAAAGAAATTTCTGCTTTGATTAAACATGTTCAGTAGTGCAAGTAAAGTTAAGAGACCCAAGGAAAAAGTGATGATGGATTGGTTGTTACTTTTAGTGTAAAAGTAGAAAATAGCTCCATAACATAGTAAAACTCTATGTTTTATGGTATCACAAAGGGTCATTGACCTTTTCCAGAGAACACAAGTGGATACAGGTATTAATGAGAAAAGACTACTAAATAAATAGTGTTGATAGACCCCTCTACAGACAACAAAAAGTACATATAGATAAAAGAATATTACAAATCAGGCATGGTCTGAAAGCTAAACTAAATATTTGTGAAGGTTAAACCCAAGCTTGATAAAATAAAGTATTATTTTTAAAAAATGAGGTAAAACAAGAGTTTCATGATGAAACATCTACGGAAATAGATACTATTACTTTGTTTCTATTTAAGCGGCACTTTAGGAAAAGCCTATTTATAAATTTGGTTAGCATTTATATTTGGTGTCATTTGTTTGTAAGTGAAAACAGCAGTTTCTAAGATGATATATTTCTCTATAAATATTTCTCTATAGTTTAAGCAATGTATACATTTTTTAAAGTTTTTTTATTCAAGTGGTATTTTTGTGCCAAGTTAATGCAAAAGAAAAAATATCATTTTTTATTCAAAGTTTCTTCTATTTCTGATTGATGAGAACTAATTAAATGAGATCTCTTTTTATATAAGAATCTTAGTGTTTTTACTTAAGCAAATGTAGGATTATTTCTCATTTGCCTCTACTGCTAGTTTAAACAAATATTTTTCCTACATTTACTGAAAACATACTCATAGAAGTCAGTTAAAACAAAATATTCATTTCTATAATGCTTTAATATTCTGAGACAGTACATTTTGCACTGTTATGTGGTAGGGAGAAGGGAGAGTTGAGGACATAACAGCTAGGAAAACGAATGGCAAGTTCCTGATTTAGCATTCTCATGAATTCATTTCTAATAAAGTTACAAGTTTCTGTCAGAAAACACAGTGACCAATTTTCTATCTAAAAGGCACCTTACAAATGACCTAACTTTAGACTGTTATTTTCCGTATGAGGAAACAAAAGCTTGGAGAAGCAGTGTGAATTGCCCAACTTACCTACCTGCAGAGCTGGAACTTGAACATGAGCTCCTGATTTTCAGACTGGTGCTTCTGTGATAATATAGTTAAGTTTGGCATGGCTTCCTGGTGGCCTAGACACAAATTTTACTCTTATCCTTGTAACTTTAGCATTAGTCATAGTGAGAATGTATGCTTGCTCCTCTTATTCTTTGTTTCTCTTTGTATTTCCATTTAGATAAATTTGTTAAACAGATCTTTTTTAAAAAATAAAAAGATTCTTCAAATCTTTTATTAAAAGGGGCATAATATACATGCAAAATATATAAAAAATAAAATGCTTATAAAGTTCCACATATGTGTTTAGAGTTTATGATTTTATAGCAATGATACAACAACTTTCAGCAACCTTACATAAGGTCACCTAGATTTAATTTAATATAGCAAAGCCTAGATTGCTTTCCTTCATCAATAAGTGGACATTATTTATAAGATTTTAAAAGTATAGTAATTTTTTACCTTACCTTCACATCAATGCTGCAGTTTGGAGTATATGTAATTTTTAGGAACAAATAAAAACATATATTCAGTCTTAAACACATATTACATTTTCAAATTGAAGAAAATATTACAGATTTTAAATTTATAAGTCTATATCTAATGTGCCAGATAAAAGTAAAGATGCTTGTGCCTTTTCAGATACTAAAAAAGTATACCTACCACTAGTTAAGTGTGTCTGTACGTGTGTGTGTGTGTGTGTGTGTGTGTGGAGAGAGAGAGAGAGAGAGAGAGAGAGAGAGAGAGAGAGAGAGAGAGAGAGAGAGATTGAGAGAGAGAGGGAGAGAAAGAGAGAGAGAGAGAGAGAAGAGAAGAGTCCTATATTTAAAAGTCAGCTCTGTTCGCTAGTAATATAAATAATGCATTAAATGTTTAGGACATAAGGACACTATGACAAAGAATCAGCTGCCTGAAATGATGAGTTTAGGGTATGATATACCAGCCAAGCAGTGACAAAACACAGTAATCTTTGAATCTGAGTGTTGATATAGCACTTGGGAAAGTCTTCACATTGAAGGCTCAGGGGTCAAAGAAAAATAGAACAATCACACTGGAGGCGATTCTCTTGCCATCCATTCTAGTTGATGCTATAGGCAAAGGACAACTTGACAAATTTATAAAGAAGCAATAAAATCTACTGAAGCAGCTAAATTGTCTGCAAAAAGACACTGGACACTGCCTAAAATGAGGCTATAAAAAGAAAATGCATCCTAAATCACCTTGGAGTAGAGTTTGAAATAAACATTTTTTACAAAGTTTTCTTGAACTGTCTATGCTTACAATTTTCATACAATTTTCAGCATGCCATTCTTCAGATCCTGAGACAAGTAACATCCACTTCTTCAGCAACATCCACTTCTTCTTCCTCCTCTTCCTCTCCTTTTTCTCTTTCTTTACTACTACTACTACTACTACTACTACTACTACTACTACCACCACTACTACTACTTCTACTACATCTTCTTCTTCTCCTTCTTCCACTTCTTCTTTCTCCTCCTCCTCCTTCTCCTCCTACTCTTTTGCCTACTCCTCTTAATCCTCCTCCTCCTCCTCCTCTTCTTCATCCTCTGCTTCCTCTGCTTCCTCTTCTTCTTCTGCTTCTACTTCTGCTTCCCTTTCTGCTTCCCTCTTCTGCTTCTGCTGCTTCTGCTACTTCTGCTTCTGTCTCTGCTACCACTTCTACATCCCTCTTCTGCCTTCCTCTTCTGCATCTTCTGCTTCTGCTCCTGCTTCTGCTTCCCTCTTCTGCTTCTGCTGCTTCTGCTTTTTCTGCTTCCGCTTCTGATGCTTCTGTTTCCGCTTCTGCTTTTGCTACTGCTTCTTCTTCCCTCTTCAGCTACCCCTTTCTGCTTCTGCTCCTGCTTCTGCGTCCCTCTTCTGCTTCTGCTTCTGCTGCTTCTGCTTTTGCTTCTGCTTCTGCGTCTGCTGCTTCTGCGTCCCTCTTCTGCTTCTGCTTCTTCTGCTTCCCTTTCTGTTTCTGCCACGTCTGCTTCCCTCTCTGCTTCTGCTTCTGATGCTTCTGCGTCCCTCTTCTGCTTCTGCTTTTGCTGCTTCTACTTCTGCTGCTTCTGCTTCTGCTTCTTTTTCATTTGCTGCTTTTGTTTTTACTTCTGCTCCTGCTTTTCTGCTTCCCTCTTCTGCTTCTGCTTATACTGCTTCTACTTTTGCTGCTTCTGCTTCTGCTGCTTCTGCTTCCCTCTTCTGCTTC